>WSXT02189771.1:0-19983 GCA_011762715.2 Neuroterus valhalla
AGCTTTATATACAACTTTACTGTAGGGAGGTACAAAGGCCGAGCGCGTAGCGCGAGGTAAATTCATAACCGAGCGCGGAACGCGAGGTAAGAATACCATCGAGCGCGAAGTGCGAGATTCGAAGGTCGCGAGCCGTAGGCGCGCTGAAACTTGCGAGCCGCGCGCGAAGCGCGCAATGAGAATGTGCCCGCGCAGCGGGCAGATTTCTTGTATTTTATTTGCTGCAGAGATGTTATTTTGTTATATTTTGAAGTGACCGAAAACAGAACAATGTCATGAAGGAAATGCTCGTCACGTGAGAGTAATCCATTCCCACCAAGAGTTTTGAAGTATTATATGCAAAGTTCCCCAAAATTTCAACTCTGAGTCAGTTAATAGCCTCACCAGAGCTTAAATGAAAGAAAGGAGTTTCATAAAGATACTGAAAATTGCTATTGCTAAGTTTTTATTCAAAGAACGCTAGCTTCTTGGAAAAAATGAATAGACCAAAATTTCATATTATATTAATATTTATCTCTATTATTTTATTATTGTATTTTAAAATAACAAGGTCAATAAAACTTTCTTAGTGAAAATGTTGAATACACTAAAGAGTAGATTTCAGCGCCAAATATATGGTTAAAGCTCCTATTGTATTTAATACAGTGGGAAGATTGCTTGTATTAATCTGTATAAGAAGGTTATCGAGCACCGGAAATTAGACAGAAGACCATTTTTATGCAATTCCCGTTACTGGCCACAATTCTGAACTCGCTGAATCATATCTCACTCACGCTCTTAATCAGTCTCACAACTATATAGACAGCATATATAATTGCATCATTATATTGATACCGATTACAGTGTAATGCATACACAGAGTTGAAATATTACAAAACTGGTGAAAACCTCTACTTCTATGAAGATTATTGATTTTTTTTTTCATTTTTGATGACATTTTTTTAAATATTAAGTTTGCTTAAGGCTCTACTGGCCTTAAGAAACACATTCTCATTACAATAATCGCTACTCATAGTTACATCTCGCATAGTTTGGCTAGAAAATTCAATTTTTCATTGTTTAAAAAGTGTTGTCACGATTGAAACAAAACAAAAATGTACCTCGTGCTCCGCGCTCGGTTTTGAATTTACCTCGCGTTACGGGCTCGGTCTTTTTACTCCCCTACAATTGTGTAAAGAGTTTTCGAAACTAAAAAGTAGAATGTCGACTGCTGTATTTGATGATTGTGAATCCTTTTTTGTTAAAGCTTCCCCGGCTTTAACGAATACATTCTCATCGTGTGTCTCGTGCTGCGCACCTGATCAAAATCTGTCCGAAACGTGAACTTTTCTATATTACCTCTAACTCTAATGCATCAAATGTATATAATAATAATTTATATACCTCGTACCTTAATTTTAATTATTTTTTGTGCGATCAAAATGGGAATTTTCGATTCTTCAAGGAAATTCACAAAGTCGTATTCACGTTCTTGTAGGGCTCCCAAAAAGAAGCATCTTTTTCTCTGACTTTCTTTTCCATCTTGCGTTATTTCGCTAAAAATTCGCATTTTCTTTCATATTTTTGAATTTTGAAAATACCATAACTCTTACGATTTCGTTTTTATGGAAAAAAAATAATTGTGATAAATTGTTTCACTATCGAAGTGCTGAAAGAAGTTGTACTTACAATTTTTATTCCTTGAAAAAAGTCCAAACAAATTTTCAAAATGCTCCCCCTCTCTGATTGTGCATCCAAAATAGCTGGTTACCGAACTCGTCCTTTATTTTCCGGTTTTAAAAAAGTGTGCCAAAGCAAAATCAAATATGATCGACGACAACAGACAGACAGACACAAACGTAAAAACTAATTTTTTGAAATCAGGAGGTCTCAAAACGTGGAGATTTTATAAATTTCGCGAAAGTTGATTTTCACATAAAACCTTTACCTTCTCATTATGATGAGGATGTAATAATCTGTGCACTCGATAACTTTCGAAAGAATCGTCATATTCGATCGTAATTGGCACCCGTTTTGAGGGACCAACAAGACAAGTCGAGTTCGCTGAAAATGAAACAATTTATCCTCATGATTTTTTTTGGATAAAAACAAAATTTGGCAGTGTTGTGGCATTTTCAAAATTCGAAAATATAAACGAAAATGAGAATTTTCAGCCAAACAACGCAAGGTATGAGAGAAAGTTTCAAGAAAAAAAATCTTTCTTTTGGAGAGCCCTCTAGAATAATCTTCACAACTTCTTGAGTTTTCTCAAAAAATCGAAAATTCGAAATTTCGTCGCACAGAAAATGATATCGAATGCCTACATCTAAAATCGTCTGTCGTTAATCGACTGCGCTCAGGAGTTTTGGTTTTCTGCAGTTTTCCTCTCCTCTGACCAAATGTTCAGGTCAATGCGAGCGTTTTAAATTGAAAATCCGGCTGCAGACGGTAGGGGTTTCAGGGATTAAAAATCTCACAGGATTGAGTACGTTAGGCATTGCTTGGAGGCTTATTACGAGAGTTGGGGTTATTGGGGATTTCGGGAAGGGATTTGAGTTGAAGGTAAATGTCTGACGATCTTCTGTGGGAGGCGGGGATATAGATATGTCAAAACCCGAAAAGGGTATACATGGAGTGATAAATCTAATCTAAACAGAAGAATCTGAAAAAATGAACTTTTGGACAATTGACACAAGCTGAGGAAAAATCCAATAGACGCAAGTTCTTTACCAAGAAAGTATCTTTAAATGTACTAGCAACTTCTTAAACAGGATATGTATTTTTCATTTCAGTCAGGAAAAATATCTATAAAAACTAAATAATTGGAATTTTTGGAAAAATGACTAAGGCTAGCACAGAAGATTGATAGAGAAAAGTTGTTCACCCGAAAAATAGCTAAATTTTTTATAGCTTTTCCCATTAGACGCGTAGTTTTTGTTTCAATTGCAAGAAAAAAAAAAATCTGCCCGTCGCGCGAGCACATTTTCAACGCGCGTGTCTCGCTTCGTTTGCACTCGTTCTTGGTACTTCCCTACATTTGCATACAGAGCTTTTGAAACTCGATAGCAATCTTGACTATTCTATTTTTATGATTGTGAATTCTCTTTTGTTAAAGCTTCTCCGGCTTTAACCAATACATTCTTATCTCGTATCTCGCGCTGCGCACTCGATCGAAATTTGTCCGAAACGGTTTTGTTGCCCAACTTCTTCCATATGTTGTGTACTTCTTCTAGAAATTTATTTGTTTCGTGTTTTATTCTATTTCATATGATGGAAACAAGAACTATGTGTCCAATCGGAAAAATCATAGCAAATTAATCAATTTTTCTCGGGTGAACAACTTTTTTCTATTAATCTTCTGTCTCCGAATCCGTCATTTTCTCAAATAGTTTATTATTTCATTTTTAAAGTTATTTTTCCTGATTGAAATTAAAACTACATATTCTGTTAAAAAAAGATTGGTAATACATTTCAAGATATTTTCCTGGTGAAGAACTTGTGTTTATTTGTTTTTTCTTAAGCTTGTGACCATCGTCCGAAAGTTCAATTTCTTACTTTTTAAATTGGTATTTCTTTAATAAAGCAAGAACTACTTGTCCTATTAAAATTACACTTTATAAAATGTTTAGATCCTTTTTTTTGGTGCACAATTTTTGTGCCTTTATATTTTCCTGTACTGTGCATTGTTTGATCAAAAAATTAAACTTTCTATTTTTTACCATTTTATGTGCGACCAAAATTTGATTTTTCGATTTTTTGAGAAAAGTCGAATTGTTGCGCTGTTCATCTTGTAGGGCTTCAAAAAATAAACATTTTTTCAAAAATTTCTTGAATGCTCTAACTTTTTGGATTTTCTTCCAAAATAGCTGGCTAACGAACTTGACCTTCCGTTTCTGACTCTGAAAGAGTGTACCAAAGGCTAATCGAATCGATTGCTCTTTTCGAAAGTTATTGAGCTAACAGACAGACATACATACAGGCAGACAAACAGACAGACATACACACAGACAGACACATTCGTAAAAACTTGTTTTTCGGGTTCAGGGGGTCTCAAAACGTGGACATTTGACAAAAACGGGGAGAAGGGGGAATTTTTCACAAATCTGATACCTTCTCTGATGAGAATGTAAAAATAAAAATTGAAAAATTGAATTTCTAGAAAAACTACACAACATGTGGAAAAATTAGGCAAAAAACCTTTCCACCGTTTTGGACAAACTTTGATCGAGTGCGCAGTACGAGACACGCGATGAGCATGTATTCGTTAAAGTCGGAGAAGCTTCAACAAAAGAGAATTCACACTCATCAAATAAATGTAGTCAACATCTCGCTTTCGAGTTTCACAGGCTTTATACACAACTGTAGGGAGACACAAAGGCCGAGAGCGTAGCGCGAGGTTCGAAAAACGCGTGCCATAGGCGCGCTCAAACTTGCTAGCGAAGCGAGCCGTGCGCGATAAGAATGTGCCTGCACAGCGGGCAGGTTCTTTTTCATTATTTTTTGTGCAATCAAAATTGGAATTTTCGATTCTCCGAGAAAATCCAAAAAGTTGTATTCACGATCTTGTAGGGCTCCCGAGAAGAAACATTTTTCGCTCTGACTTTCTTTTCAATCTTGCGTTATTCGGCTAAAAATTCTCATTTTCTTTTATATTTCTGAATTTTGAAAATACCATAACTCTGACATTTTTTATGTTAGCGGAAAGAATGATAGGAATAAATTGATTCACTTTTTAGGTGCTACAAGAAATTGTAATTACAATTTTTGATTCTTGAAAAAAAAATTCCAAAACAATTTTCAAAATGCTTCCCCTCTTTGATTTTTCATCCGAATGAGCTGGTTAACGAACTCGTCCTTTCCTTCCCGGTTTAAAAAAAGAGTGTCAAAGCACAATCCGATATGATCATTATTTCGAAAGTTATCAAGTATACAGACTACAGACTACAGACTGTAGACTATAGACAGGCAGGCAGGCCGACAGACACCTTCGTAAGAACCAGTTTTTCTTATACAGGGGGTCTCAAAATGTGGAGATTTCGTTGAATCCGCGAATGTCAATTTTCGCATAAAACAAATACCTTCTCATTTAGAATGAGAATATAAAAATTATGATGCTGAACAATTAGGTGACCAGAAAACCAGCGAAGAAAAGACACGGGATCTGCAAGGATCCTAAAATTTATAAGACCTCTTATCCTTAAGTAGATAGCTCATGAAGAGAAGCGGGAGGTAAATAGGGATTTCTCTATAGGTGACTTGGTGATGGGTGTCAAATTTTTTTCATGAAATTCAAACGTAAGTAGAATACTGAGAATACTTAGTATCGCTAGATGCACTATTACTACCATAAAGAGTACCTACCAACGATGGTTTTACTTGACTAAGTTTTATTATTGAAGAAGCTATGGCCTTACTTGGTTGATTAAATTTCTAAATAATAGTCCTTAGTTATAAATGTGGACTGCAAATGGTATTAAATTCAAAATTCGTAAACTAAAGAACGTGATAAGAGATCTGAAGTTAGATATAATTGGTATAAGTGAAACCAGTATGGATTAAGAGTCAAGTTAAAGGTTTCTAACCATTCAATTTATAGAGCAGATAGAAGCAGCTCTGGAAGAGACTAGCTTCCTCCATTCACGATCAAATAAAACACAATTAAACCAAAACTGTCAAACTGATCGATATGGGAGCTTTCATCATTTCAATAGAAGCAGAAAGCAATAAAATCTTATGCATACAAAGCTACGTTTCTTCCAAGAACAAAATTTGTGGAAGTGACCAAACCAAAGCATTTCATTCAATTTCCGAAGTATCAGTAATGAAAGACTTAGCTGCAAGATCTGCCCAATAGAATCGTTGGAACAAATTATGCGAGTGGTAAAGAGATAGTTCATACGTGTATTGATCAAGGGGTCACCATTGCTGCCCCAGAACTTCCTTGGATAATTTTCAAATCATCAATTCAGATCATGAGCCTGTGGTTATTATTATCGATACCAAAAAAATAAAGTGAATGAGTCTACTGAAATTATCAACGAGACAACTAGATTGAACGGGCTTATTAGAAACATACAAAATTCTAACCAATTGCTGTGTATGATCGAATATGTCCTGAAGACGAAAAGGAATCTTTAGCGCTGTTACACTTTTTTTTTGTTCTGCTATCAAGTCAAATAAAAATCTTGGTTCACAAGCTCGTGAAAAGAAGGCATCTTGAATGTTAGACAAATTTCCAATAAATACATTGGTAATATCTGATGGAATTATTCGTGTATTTGACCAATCGCATAACTGATGAAATTAATAAAAGAATGCATACCGAGGCACTGTTTAGGAATAGGAATAGGGTAAACGTGGGTAGAAACAAAAAATGTTGAATCTTTATGCAAAAATAATTATCCTTGAGTACCCCAAGGTTCTGTTCTCAAAACTTAATTAGTTATTATTCAACTCAATGATGTACCTACTACTATAAATGTGAATGGGAGATTATTTGCTGACAGCAGGAGATGAAGAGGGAGAGTACACGTATGTTAGTAAGGTGGGAGCATCGGTGATAGACTTTGTGGTCATGAATATGCCTGGATGAAAGGAGACGGAGAGATTCGCAGTGGAAGGGAGGATAGAATCAGACCATCAGCCTTTTATCTCGTGTTGATAAGAGGGGAGGACTGTGAAAAGCAGGGAGAAGAAGAAGTAACAATTGGTGAGAGGGAGATATGGACGGGAGAGGCGATAGAAAAGTACCAGGAGCAGCTAAGGTAAGTGACTTCTGAAGGGGAGTCGGTGGACGAGATATGGGGGGATCTGAAAGTCAAGGTGACAGGGTGTGTGCGAAAGAAAAGATTTAGAAAAAAGAAGAAGAGAATGGTGAATCCGTGGTGAGATAGGGTTTGTAAAAAGATGAAGAGAAAGGTCAAAAGGAAGTACAAGAAGTGGAATGATGGAACCGCGAAGAGGGAGGAGTACGGGGAGATCAGGAAAGAGTTTAGGTTGTTGTGTAAAAGAAAAGAGCAGGGAAGAGAGAAGGAGCTGGAAGAGGAGTTGAGGAGTGTCAAGACCGAGAGGTACGTGTGGAAGATAATAAATAGGTTTAGAAAGCGCAGGGAGGGGATAAGTGAGAAGATAGGAAGTAAGGAATAGAGGGAATTCTTCAAAAATGCATTCCAGGGCTCATGTCAGACGAATGAAGGGTGGATGAGGGAAGTAGAGGAACAAGAGAGGAGGGAGGGTCAGAGGTAAGTGATGAGGAGATAAGAGTTGAAAATGAGAGAATTAAAAAGGTCGAAGGCTTCACGCTTGGACGGGATGCAGAACGAAGCGTGGATTTTTAGGACACCATCTGTTAGAGACAGGCTAAAAGAGGTAGTTAGGAAGGTATGGAGGGGTGAGGGATTTCCAGGAGAGTAGCGGGAGGGGCTGATAGTGCCACTGTACAAGAAGGGGGATAAGGATAGGGCGGAAAATTATAGAGGAATCACATTGATGAACACAGCGTACAAAGTGTACGCAATGGTATCAGCAGAGAGGCTACGGAAGGATGTCGAGGGAAAAGACATATTGCCGAGGACTCAGGCGGAATTCAGAGCAGGTAGGAGCACTATAGACAATATTTATATTTTGCTGCACGTAGTGGATAGGAAAATAGTAAGGAAGGGGTCAAAAGTGTACGTTTTTTTCGTAGATCTAAAAGGTGCTTTCCCATCGGTGGATCGCGGTAGGTTATGGGAGACGATGGAGGAGAGGGAGGTAGAGAAAGTTTTGATCGAAAGGGTAAGAGAGGTGTATAAGGAGACGAAAGATAGGGTGAGAGGAGGGGACACGATTTCAGAGGGTTTCTGGGTAGATAGGGGGTTGAGGCAAGGATGTCCGCTCAGCCCAACGCCTTTTGCGATCTTGATCGCTGACATGGAGAGGAAGCTAAAGGAAGGAGTATTTGGGAGAGTGAGGGTAGGAGGAGTTAGCATTTGGTCACTTGCGTATGCAGATGACATAGTGTTGCTGGAAAAATGTGAGGAAGCATTGAAAGGGATGATGAAGAGGTTCTGAAGGTACCTGGATAGGAGTCGGTCAAAGTCAAAGGCAGAAAAGTCCAAGGTTATGGTGTTCAGGAGAGGAGGTGGAAGAGATAAGGGAGGAGATTGGAAATGTAAAGAGAAGGTTGTGCAGGAGGTGAAAGAGTTTTTGTACCTGGGGTTCCTGTTTCGGAGGAAAGGTGGAGTGAATGAGCATATAAAGGAGAGGGTAAAAAGGGCAAATGTTGTGATGAGGCAGGTGTGCGGATTGGGAAAGAGGTTGTTTGCAGATGACTTTGGAAGAAGAATGAGGCTGTTTGGCTCCCTGATTATGAGCGTGCTACTGTATGGAGTAGAGGTGTGGGGGGTGGAAGGAAAGCGAGGAGGTAAATAGGGTTCAGGAAAGGTATATCAGATGGACACTGGGGTTGTATAAAAGTACACCTATTGTGAGATTGTATTGTGAGAAGGGAGACAGGGAGAACGAGTTTGGGGATTGTGACGGGTAGCCGGGCGTGTAAGTATGAGGAGAAATTCATGGGGAAAGGGGGAAGTAGGCTTGTGAGGGAGTATTGGTGGGAGAAGGAGAACAGGAGAAGGGAGGGAAAGATGGAGGATGAGAGGGAAAGATATTTAAAAAAAATGGTTTGCATGAGGATAAAGTGAGAAGAAGGCACGAGGAGGAAGAAAGGTGTATGAGATGGTAAAGAGGAACGGCATGGAGAAAGAGCAGACAGAGGGGGAGGAGAGGATAAGAGAGTCAAGGTTTAATGAGAAACATGGGTGGTTTATGCCAATGGAGAGAGGGCAGTATTTGTGTGAGAAAGGAGAGAAAGGAAGCCTGGAAATCATAGCGAGAATGAGATTTGGGAGCATGGAGGGCGCTAACAGGTTCTGTCTTCCGCAGGAGAAGAGGATGTGCGAGTTTTGTGGAAAGGGGTATGCAAAGGTGGAACACTGGTTGGGAGAATGCGAGGAATTGGAGAGGAGTGGAATTAGCATGGAAATAATACTGCATGAAAAAGGGGAGAAGAGGGCGATTGCATGGGCGAACGGGGTGTTTGGCAAGATAGAGGAAAAGAGAAGGAAGGAGGAGAAGGAATGGAGAAAGTTGTCTAAAAAGGAGAAGAACTACATGTAAGAAAGATGTAAATAATGTAAATAGAAGACAAGGAATGCCAAATAAGGCATAGAAGTGAAGAAATTGGTAGGAACCAAGGAGGCAGAGTTTGGCAATGCGAAGCTGGCAAAACGTAGGAAAATGTGTACGAGGCGAAGCGAGGAAGGCATATCGAGCAAGCGAGCGGTCATTGTAATAAGGTATGGATGGATGGTGGAGTTGAGAATTTTATAAGAAAAAAAAAATTTTGTAAAACATGGTGGTGTAAGCGAATAAAATAATTAGGTGCTTCAACAAATAAAAAAATGAAATCAATGTGAACAAAATGCAAGCTGTTATTTCCACGAAGCGTGGACCGGTTACACATTACGGAATCAAACTACAGGATACAATCATAAATTGGTCTGAAGAAATACTTTGTCCAGGAGGTTTTCCGGACAGAAAACTTACCTTCACGAAACATGCAAATACAGTGTCTCAAAAAGCAATTAGGAACCTAGTAACTTTGTATCCACCGTGGACTCAAAAATATAAATTAAATATAAATAACAATCTCATGATTTACAAAATGATACGCAGCCATCACATATGCTTGTTCTGTACAGAGTTTCACCTGCGATGCAAACTATAAAGAATTGCAAGTGGTTCAAAATTACTATTCAAAACTGGTAAGCCATTTTAACAACTATACCATGGTACAGGATATGAACGGATGTTTTAATGATAAATAGATAAAAGTTTGTATCCAGAAAATTATTAAGAAATACTTTGTAAGGATGTTTAATCAAAAAAGTTTTATTACACGTTTATTGATAGGATTTTCTCTGTAGCTTTTTGGTACTTCCAAAGCAACTGAATTCAATCGATAAATAACTTACATTCTTCATTTATCGGACCATTTTAACACTTTTATAATTTTCAAGTTTATGCTTGGGAAAAAAATATTGTCAGAAAAAATAATATTAACCTTTTTTTGTATTTCTGATTGAAAAATATTTTTTCGAACACTATAGCCAAGATATGACGTTGCCTGAAGCAAATTTTTCTATTATTCGCGGTTGCTTATTTTTCTCTTGAATTCACTGTTTCCTTTCGGAAACTATTACCTCTATTGAACAATTTACTTTTTGTTTAATCTAAACTTTAGAATAAAATAACAGAGACGGATTTTCCTAATAAATTACAGCGTACCTTCTAATGCATACCCATAGGCTATATTTGTGAAACTAAAGTCTTCCAAACACAACGTTTGTGGCAAAAATTAAACGACAAAATTAATTTACCGTAATCTATCAATTATTTATAGTTTTTGATTTGTTAAATATTTTACTTTTAAGTATGAAGCAAGCTTATATGAATTTCAGTAATTGGATGACCTGCAATAATTGTGTCAATTACCATGCCATTTTATTCAAACGTCTCCAATTAATATTTTTTTGTCCCACCGTCTAGTGGGGAATTGAGAGAAATTGCCAGATTCATTACTCAAAAGTATATAAGAAGTTAATAAAGATAATATAAAGGTTAAAAAACGAAATTCTCAAGGAACCACAGAAAAGGAAACGATACTCGCAAAGGCAGTGTGTGCTGTATTGTCAATTGTAACTCCAAAAAAAAAAAAATTAACACTAATTTGAGTTTCCACAAAGTACCGAAATTTGGCAGTGGTGCTGTTAAAGTAAAAAATATTGTTGGATAAAGTATTGTTGTTGATTACCGTTCAGAGTGGTTCCGAATAATACGCATATCAAAGCCATGTGGCAGCCATATTTTGTTTTGATACAGCAGCGCCTCTTTGCCCGCGGTTGATGTTTTCTTTGCAAAACAGAAAACGGTTGGGTTTTTTAATCGTCATTGTTCAATTCATTAGCGACAACTCGTTCAGCGTTCCAACAAAAAATATAATAGTTATATGAATATAAATTGTGAGAGAATATAGTTTCTTTCAAAATTAATTGTTCAAAAGCTATCATTAGAGTTAACTAACCATACAAGCAACCTTGTCCGAAGGTAATATATAGTGTATCTGCGGAAAATAAAGCACATGCGTGTTGCGCTTCTCAGGATGGATGGATGGTTGTGGAAATGTGTGATGGTACCGTCAGGCCATACACAGTTGAAACATAACCTCAAAATCATACATGCACGCAAACATTTTTCCGCTTTGATTCCGACGCTTTCGTACTAGATCCAGTCGTTTCGATGTGAGCAGTGTCATCCAGTCTGAACTTAGTAGTCACGTACACGGAATTCTAGATCGCGAATGTCGTGTTCTTGGATTGCGGGAACAGAAACGCACATTTGTTATGTGATGTATATGAAATGAATCGAATGGTTAAAAATGCTGCGTGCACACAAAGCCAGCTCTGTTCATTAAACATTATATTGAATATGTCTGAAGTGTGCATGGGAAAGCATTATAGAATGTGAAAAAGTAGAACAATTTGTTAGAACAAGGAGAAAATGGAATTTTGAACTGGAGAAGTAGAAGTGCAATAATAATTGAAAGTTTGCAATGAACACGTACCAAATTGCGGGATTGGTCTAATGATGAATGAGAGAGCAAAGGCGCATGTCAAAATGTGCGAGTGTGTATCTCCTAGATTATTATCGGTCACAATGAAAGTGGGAATCAGGAGACCGTTTATTGTAGCATGCTACGCTTCTGTTGATGGTGACAGCAAAGAGGAAAAAAGCACATTCTGGAACTCATTGAATGATATTATAGAAACATGTGATTCCAGCGAAAGGATAATATTACTCGGAGACATGAACGGTTGGGTTAGTGTGAAACGCGAAGGTACTGACAGAGTACTTGGTCATTTTGGAAACCCAAAAACGAATGATGATGGAGATAAATCGATCAGTTTGTTCTTAGAGAAGGGTTTGTTTATTACAAACACCTGGTTAATACAAAATATGATACACATGTATACTTGGTGCAGAGGCGAAAGCCATAGTATGATCGACTTTGTTGTAGCGGGCGAAAGACTGAGAGGGCTTGTAAAAGATACAAGAGCTATGAGAGGTTCTGAATGCGGATCAGATCACTATCTTATAGTTTCAAAAATTAATCTAAGTCAAGAATGAAGGAGAAAGAAAATTATCAAAAATCGAAACAGACGCGAGTCAGAATAGATAATTTGCAAAACCCATAAGTACAAAAAGTATATCGTGAAAAGCTGGATAAATATTAAGGGCATCACGAAGATGATTGAAAGACAGAATTTGTCAAAAAAAATGTAGAGGGTGCTTGGATAATACTGCGGAATGGAATCTTCGAGAGCGCTTCGGAAGTTTGTGGTACCGCGACTGTAGGAAGAAAGTCCGGTGATGCGTGGTGGAATGATGAAATACGCGTCGCCGTTAACGAGAAAAAAGAAGCGTACTCGAGAATGTTGAATATTAGAGGTCTTAGC
The DNA here is from genome assembly GCA_011762715.2 of Neuroterus valhalla. Lineage (NCBI taxonomy): Eukaryota > Metazoa > Arthropoda > Insecta > Hymenoptera > Cynipidae > Neuroterus > Neuroterus valhalla. The sequence continues at coordinate 12,537 of WSXT02189771.1, forward strand.
GATAGGGAAAGGACTAGGTTCATAAATGAGTATAGGGATAAAAAGAGGAAAGCAAATATACTAGTAAAAGAATGCAAGGGTAAAATCAAAACGGAAGAAGATATGAAAATGCAAAATGATTTTGAAGGAAATAAGAAACTATTCTTGAAATCGGTTGAGAAGAGTAGAAAAGGAAATACTAGCCCTAAGGTAGTCGGAATTAAGAATGCTGACGGCCAAATGGTATGGGATTCGGAAAAAGTAAAAGACTGGATGCGGATCGGTATCGACGACATTATTTCCGTAATTAGATAACTAAAGAATGGTAAGGATGCCGGTACAGATGATATTTCCTCTGGAATGCTCAAGTTCGGTAGGTCGGTACTTCGGTTTGTGTGGCTGTGTAAATTTATGAATAAGTGTGCTGTGAATAGCGAAGTTCCGAATGATTGGAGGAAGGCGGTTATTATCCCAATCTATAAGAGAAAAGATGATCCAGGAAACTGTAATAATTATAGAGCGATCAGCCTTCTTAGTACTGTGGGAAAAATATTTACCAAAATACTTGATAATGAAGCTTTCGACAAGGTAAATAGAGCTTAACTTCGGGAGGTCTTAAAATGGAGGGACTGGGTGGCTTCTGAAAGCAATACAAGCAATATATAATGGTAGCGAACAAGTGTGAGAGTAAATGGACAACTGAGCGATTGGTTTGATATCAGGCAGGGCGTTAGGCAAGGATGCGTTATGTCCTCTTGCATGTTTAATATATACATGGACAAATGTTTAAGAATGGCTCTCTTTGACGAGGAAGGTGTTGATCTTGGGACAATGAAAGTTCGTGGCCTTGCGTTTGCAGATGACAAGATCGTTACGGCAGAATCAGCCGATGATTCGCAGAGGATGTTGAGCAAGTTGATCATTTCGTGTATCTTGGAAGTTTATTCACTTCTGACGGGAAGATAGATGCAGAGATTTACAGACGTGTAAATGAGGGAAGAAAGATTATCGGCAGTGAACGGGGTATTAATTTGAGTGAAAATGTTACAAATAAAGCTGAAATTGCGATATATAATCCTGTGCTAGCACCAACTGTCCTGTACGGTAGAGAGACCTGGACGTATCAAGAAAAGGACAAAGTGAGTAATGAGTTGGTTCTCAAAGAATGTGGTGTAGAAGAAACACCGTTTGACAATAGTGAAAGAAATTGGCTGAGATGGTTCGGTCATGTTGAGAGAATGGATGAAGAGCAATTAAGGAAGCAGGTGTATCTAGGTAGGGTGAATGGTAGCGTACCCAGAGGCAGACCAAAGAAGGAATGGATAGAATGTGTGAATGTATGAATGAGACCCTCAAGAGGAGGAATATGAAGAGCCGTAGAAACACAAGAGCGTCTATGAAAAGGTGCATGGATGTGAATGAAGCGAGAGACGTATGCCAGGATAGGAATATTTGGAGAGCAATTGTATATAAGAAAAAGTGTAAAGCCTGGAACGAAAGATTTTGGATAATAATTAGCCTGTGTAAGTATATCGCTGAGTGGATTGTTTTGATGGCTTCGCGAAACTCTTTGTACGGGGTGTTTGCTAGAGAGATCAGGAAGCGTCCCGTGTCGGAGCGATGTTGTACAGGTCGAGTGTGTCGTTTGAAAGCAGAAACAGGCGGGACTTACTTTTGCTGTGTATTGATTTATTTATGTCTCACCTCTCATGTTTCCGAAGTAGCCTCGCGTATACTCATTCTGATTTCACTAATAGTGCCGCGTTTCAAGCGAAGCTTTTGGATTGAAAAATTAAGATTAAAAATGAAATCAGTTTTTTTCCTGTTCGCAAAAAACACGCAATGAATTCTGAGACTGATCTAATGCTTATTCCTGCCTCCTTCTCATATGCATCCCTTGCTCGCAATTTCCTATGTCAATTCCACTTCCAAATCTTTACCTATTAATTCCTTATTCTTCAGTAGTACAACGAGGCTGGAACCAGATGAGTTACGCTTAGCCCGAAAGGGATTTGGCTTGATGGTATAATAATAGAAAATACATCCATGCAAATACTATTTCCTGGTATCACCAATTACCAGTCGATGTATGTATTTTCACACGCTATTTTTCTCAACTAAAAAAGATATACCACGATTCCGGAGGACGACAGAAAATATACTAGAGCCTGCTTAGCCCGCTCGCGTTTATATTTTTTTCAATTGGAGTACAATTTGATTAGTTTGAAATATATAATACATAAATCCATATGGGAACGAGGCTTTGGTACTCTTATTGTTCACCAGTCAGTGCTCTTAAGTCTCACTCACATTATTAGTTACAAATGAATTAAATTGCGCTACATGAAGAGCCTGTGAAAGTTCATCAAGAGATCAATTACATGATTTATGTTCGGCGACTCTATTATTTGGAAATGGTAAATACTGTTTTGAAATTTTGGTGAATAGTTCAAAACATATATCAGGACGTGTTTCTGACGAACTCGAATTCTTCATCTCACACAAGTAGTGCAATTCAATAAATTTTTTATTCAGATCGTAAATGAGAACAGGGTTTTCGAGCTTTAGCCAAAAAATAATGTATGAAATCGCATTGTTCCAACAAAATAATAACCCCAAATGAAGCAGCCGGACGTTTCCTCATATATTTGAAACCATTTTAAAGTTCCGTATGGTTGAAACGTTATGTTTGTGCTGATACAGCAGCGCCTCTTTGTCCGCGGTGGATGTTTCCTATGCCAATAGTAACATGCAGTAATTTGTCACGTGACGTGACTTGGTTCCATGTTGAAAACACGATGATGTTACAATATTTTACAATTAAGATCTCACAATTGTTGGTTTCATTAACTTTGATATTTTCTACATTGAAAAAGTGAATATGTCATTCAAAAATTCAGAATCAAGAGTGCGTCGTTTCCCGTATCCACCGCTTGGCCCTGTTTTACGATATTGCACTGCTTTTGAAATGCATCTTTATGTAAGAACCAATAGAGCAGCAATTAAGCAATCATCATTTCATCTTCCTTTTACTGAAACCAGAAATTTTCATTGATGATATGATTATATCAAAGCACATTCATCCCTTTATATTTCGAAATGGAATGCCCTGGTTGTTAGAGCAGTACGCCGAAAAGGAAAGCATTTCGTGTTAGTGAAATTTGCGCCTTAAGCAGTAAGTGATCGCGTTTGTTACACTCGAAAAGAAAGCTTGATTCACAGTACTGCAGCACGCGAATCCACCTTAAATACATTTGCGATCAAGCCTTATTTCCCCCGCAGTATTAAACCAAAGATTTAGATCACCAACGACCCTTTGACTGCTGCTTTGCTATGTTCGACTACCACTATTCTTTCGATCCACTTTGAATTATCATGAGAGCTTTTCTATTGCTGACTGCACATAACTCTCTTCACCAATAAATTACTCTCTAGCTTTTTCGATCCTCGTTTGTGGACATCCAACCGCATATGCATACATCCAAATACGATTTGGATGTCGAAGCTAAAAGTTAGTTGTTTCGCACTGAAAATAACAGCATGCTGTTATAAAATTCAAGAACAGGATACACAGAAAAAGACACAGTGAAATTAGTATCATGATCTCTAACCTTCATAGAGTTGATGCTATTCATCCTTTTCTCGTAATATCCATTTTACCTTCCTCGGGAATTTTTCAGCTTCATTTTTTTCTTACTATGTTCAGTGAATTGCCATCCTCTATTATTGTAAGCCATTACTTATTTCTTCTGGTTTGGTTTGAAACTATAAAAATTTCTCTCGTGAATGAGCGAGTACAAGGTAACGGAGTAGGAGGTATGGTTAGAACTGAGATATTTTACAGTGACGCACATACAACGCGAACCGTTGAAAAATGCGCGTTAATATTTCGCATTACTTTTGTGATACGCGTGAAAAAATTTCGTCCCATCATTCAGTCTTTATTGTTCAAACTTTTTTTTTCAATTCTTGGCAACAAAAATAAACATTTTTTCGAAGTCCAGTTAATTAACATCATGTACTCCTACTAGAAACAGTTGACGCTGCCCTATCTGTTTACGCTGGGGTACACCCCGCTTTAAGCCAAAGCTGTCGGAGACCATGCTAGACACGCTTCTAAAAGTAAAGTTTCAGTGTTTTTCTGGAAAATCACCAAATATATCATATTTTATTAACTGATTTTGTTACACCAGCGACCTTTACACTATCGATTTCTCTCTTAGAATATATGTGTATCAAAATACACGATATTTTTGACCCAACAACTGTGAGAACATTTATATGATTGTTGATGAAATATCTCTAATGAATTGTACTATTTCGAACTCATTTTGTGAGGGGCTTTTCTCGTAACGCTTCCAAAATTGTATTCATACGAACGCTCTGTCCCGTTTATATGAACGAATAACTTATCAAGTATCGGGAATTCAAGAGGGGGCATGAAATAAGATGTTACCGTTCCATCAGTGACAAGTAAATTTCGGGACAATTTTCACGATCTAAGAACAATTTTTCTACAACTTTTTGGTAATTTCAATTGAATTTACTATATTCTGGAACAGAGGTGTCCAACGTGTGAGCAACGGTGTAAATAACTGTCACTCGTCAATCGCCTCTGTTACCACCTTGGATGCGTTCATGCAGTGATCGCGATGTGGAAAGGGGTCCTCGGCCGCCGGGCTGTGTGAACAGTACGCGCAAGTAGGCGTGGTCAGGCGTAGTCAGACGCAGCCTGTGGAAGAAGGGAAAAGCGCACGAACCTTGCGTTGGACACGCCTGTTCTAAAACCATTTTTAGTTATTTGAGCCAATTGTGGCAAAACGCTAAAATTTCGGCATTTTAATATTTAAATGATAAGTTGTACTTTTTTTAAAAGAAGATTTCCTATTTGATAATAGCAAGCTTTACTATTTTCTGTAGTAAAATCTGATATAAGAAAAATTATTAGAGAAATTAATATATTGTACAAATAAAATAGGAGTAATCAGCATTTTAAATAACATAATATACTAATTATGCAAGAAAAATTACTATTTTCCGTAGGAAAACGATGTATATTTTAGACATTTTATACTTTTTGTGATGGGGTTAATACCAATTATTAAAATTGGTTCCAAAAATCACTTACTGATTTAGCAGAAGACATCAAGCCATGGAACGAGCGCAGCCGCGCGTATCTGACGTGTGCCGATCTCCGATCAACGGATTCTGATGTTTTTGTTTTCAAACGTGTTTTTAATTTTTTTTAATCTTTAAGTAATTCTTCAGTATTCACTTATTTTAATTGGATTGAAAATTTTGGTTTTTAGAATTATAAGATCATCATAAAAATGATAAATTAGGGAATGAATTTATTGGAACCAATGAACTCCCTATCATTTAGGTCATATGGATGTTCCCATTCCCATCTCTCATAATGTTCTGTAGATAAATGGAACATCGCCCGACTGCTGCCCCGAAGACGCGTGTTCAATTCCTGCCAGCTTCGTTTTCTACTAACCCGATTATCCTGTTCCAGCTCATGATTCAATAGAATCATATGTTATCAGAATACACAAATGTATAGTTTCAAATGTTGTCAATTCCGGAGAGTGCATATATTCGGTTTCGAGTTCAATAGCATATGTAAGTTTCTTTTCTTTACCGTAGCACATTTTGCTAACCAGTTAGTAATTCGGTGCGCTAGGTCCCTGCGCATCATTTTACTACAGTTTGTAAATACTGTTATCTTCTGCAGTTAATAATCCAACAAATTTACTATTTTCTCCTAATAGAATTAGTAAATGGCTGTAGTACGGACTTGCAGTTTCACTACAGAGTTTAAATATAATTCAAACGTTTTTTACAATAAATGCAATAGTTTAAGTTTTTATTCTAATACACTCACCGCCTAGACGGGGGCCAGTATCAGGGATTGTGGTCCTAACGCGATAGAGATTAGAAATCCAGTTTGAACCAAATATGAAGCGACGACTGACTAAGCGAAGGTAAACACTCAGGACCGTATGTATGGTCTCGTGAATACATGCGTCGCAAGTCTCCAAGTAACCAACTTCTATACTACGGATTACGGTACTGCCTTTTCAAGGCTGATGGGCTGTCGTGCTGCATCGTGCGAGGGTCGGGGGATGGAACAGAATCACTCAAGCATGAACAGCCGAGAAATCGGCGCTAACTCGATAGGCGCCCGTCCAAGCGGTAAGTGTATATGTCATAATTCTGACAGCAGCTACGAGTTACTATTGGAATCAGTAAATAATATACTAATTAAAATACTCATGCAAAATTGAAACTTGGGAATCCATGATTGTGATATCGCGTCACCAAATAGCACATTGTGATTTAAAAAATATTTCTTATGCACATTTTCGAAGTGATAACTTTCTATGTGCACGATGTGAAGTCACAAAACTTGGAAGCATCTCAGGGGAAGTGCAGGATAAGCCTTCCCCTCTCTATCTCTCCTTCACTTCTTCCACTCATCCCCCTCTCACACTCTCTCAGTCTTTCTCACTCTCTCTTTTGATTTCTTGCTCTTTTCTCTTCATCCTTCGCTTCGCACACCTACAATGAGACTCAAAATTATAGCGGTACATAGCTGTGTATACTACCGAGCAAATAATACTGATCGTATCTGCATGATAAATGGCGTCGCAAACTCATTCAAGCGTACCACACATATTATTTCACCAATATTGTAAACTAAACTGGCGGGGAATTAGTGCCCTCCTGTGTACTCAGCACAACCAATTATGACTCTTTACGAGTTACTCTTACTCCGTAAGAAATAATGGCTTAATAGTACCAAAAAATACACTGACTTTTCAAAAGCCAAAAAAAAAACTTTCAGATTTTGTGGAAAGATTCACGCATTTTCAATATTTTTGGTACTACGGTCTATGTCTGTAATCTTAGCTTCAATTGAGAAAACCGTATCTACTAAAGAAAAATCATAAGAAATATCTCATCATTAGATGGTTTGTCTTAGATTGATCTGGAAATTTGCTATGAAATTTTTTTCATGACGCGCATTATTTCTGATATGATCGTAGAAAAAAACAATAAAAATAGAAAAGTCAAGTTTCAAGCAAAATCATACGAGAAACGAAAAAATGTTAGGATAAAAAATTGTTTATAATAGAAACATCTACAAATTTTCCTAATTGTAAAGACAAAACAACGGAATTAGGTTAATTTCAATATAAATGCTTATTATGAAGTGTAATATCAAATAACCCGGCCGGGTTATGAGAGCTAATTCAAAAACCGGACGAGTATCTATTCTCCAAACATTACCCTTCAAATACTTGGAATCGTTTTCCATTAAATAAAACGTTTTAACAACAGACTGAGAACTTACCAGGAATTTTTCTTTTTTTTTTGAACGCGATGAAAAAGGCTTTTCGATTTTCCATTTCTCGCAAAATCTGCAGTTTTCTTCGTCGCCATTATTATTATTATTATTTTT
>WSXT02189782.1:0-15402 GCA_011762715.2 Neuroterus valhalla
GACGCGTTCCCAAAATTGGTGTTGCTGCTGCTTTCATGCCTTGGTTGTGCTGTCCTACTACTATGAATGCAGCAGCTTTCAAAAATTCTTTCCGTGAAGGTTACATATTATATTGGGATTTTACTATCCAGCCGGATTATTGTATCCGAGCCAATCGACCAGACATCGTGGTTCATGAAAAAGGTAGCGGGAAAGCTTCTATCATCTACATTGCTTGCCCACTGAACCAAAATTCGCTGCGGCATCCTATACAACCAAGATCCATTAGTATGGTGAGCTGAGGCATGAAGTGAAGATGATATGGAGCAATGTGAAACATGCATCCATCATGATATCGGCTATAGGTAATGTACACACAAGATGCACTGAACATGCCGAACATCTAGGAGTCAGTAAAGTACTGGCAGCAGCTCAAAAAGCGGTTTTATTGAACACCTCGACCATCCCCTCGACCATTAGGAAGTTCGCGACTGAAACCTTGAAGACTTACAGTCGGTAGCTCAAAAAGAACATCCAGAGCACCTTCAACAAACTCTGCTGCTGTGTAATGACAACATCATAACATGACGAACTTTATAACTCACTATTCACTTAATTGTGTGTGCCGGTAGGGCTTGATCTTTCCTCTAATGACTTTGATGGCTACTTTGGCCGTAGCAAGGCTACTGATAGGTGTACCCATGAAGTTGTGAAGGACCAAGCCGAGACTGATGAAGCAATACAACGCCATGACGTTGTTGATGTTCCTGCACAACCTCTAGATACTCCAGTACCACCACATCTTCCAGGAGCAGGATTTGATTGGATAAAGCGAGAAAAGTTAAACCATTGTAATTTCCAATAAATTAGAGAGAATTGGGGGCAAAGAAAGCAGTGCCAAGACTTGATACTACCTTTTCATACATCTGCTTGACGATAAATGAATTGATATTAGATATTTTACGTTAAGTTTATGAACTTGAAAAAACTGGAAGTTTAATAAACTATGTATATTCAAAGTGATAAAGAAATGACTGTTACAATTTCCATTGTAAATTATAGAAAAGAAAACCTTAAGATAATTTAAATCAAATTTTAATGTAAAAAGATACACAATTTTTTCTTCATAAAAATTATTTGGTCAATTTTGATGTCAAAATTTCTTAGGTGATTGTGAACACACTTTGTAAGAAAGTCGTAGAAGTCAAGGAAGTTTCAAATTGTAAGGTCCACTCCATATATGTTTCCAATCTGTTTGCTCAATTAAGTTAATCATATTGTTCTCTCTCGCATTTATTTCAACACGAGAATATGGAATTTATTAGGAGATGATTTCCCAATGCAAATGAAAACTGAAATTGTACAATGTAATAAAAGTATATTTTGAATATCAAAAGGTAAATCAAAGTCTTGTGCTTCTGAATTTGAAGTAAAAATGTTTGACGAAGTTTGCTCTGAGTCGGTCGTAGAGTTTCTGTCGAAAATTTTGGAAAACGGAAAAATGGTATCAAGGAAGAGCAAAGCTAGGGGGATCGAGGGAAAGGGAAATTTTGGTATTGCAAATGGTGTTTGGACATCTGGAAAACCCAGTTAACATGATTCTAAGAAGATTGCCATGAAGGGCCTTACATTTTAGACGAGACGGAGACATAATTTGACCAGAGAGAAACTTGGAGATAAAAAAGGCACGAAGTAGGATTAAATTGTAAACCAAAAAATCAGGAAGATTCCATTTACAATCCAAAAGGGACTGATTAAAGGTAGACATACAATTTAGAAATACAGTAAATTCCTAAAGGCAACAAACAAGAAAGTTTCCGAAACTACGGGTAAGAAGAAGAGAAAATACGCGAGAATATGAATCATGACAAATATACAGGAATATTGATATTGAAAATAAGATGAGACGTTACATACTGCCAATTTCCAATAATCCGAATTTAAAATCAAAATTCGAGGTTACGTCAGTGTGTGAAAATAGTACAAAATAAGATATAAAATGTAAAGTAATATTTAAAAATTGAGATCGAATTCAAATTTAAAAAACAAACAGTATCACAAAATACATAGGAGAATATCCAAGAAATAAAAATAATTAGTGGCAATATTCAACATATTCAAGCAAGAGTGTATATAGTTAATCCAACGTTGAGTTACCTCAAAAGCTATTCAGTTGGAAGAGGGCACAATCGCTTCACACAACGTTTGTACTCGCTGGTGCTCGTTCTCAAGGTAACTAACCTGATAACTCCATTTGCTCCTGGCTGCACGTCGATGATGCGGCCCATCGACCACTTTGGTGGTGGAAGAATGTCTTCTTGAATGAGAACCTAAGTTCCAATCTTGATGCAGTGGTTGGAAGTGGACTGCCGCTTGCTGCGAACAATCAACTGATTAAGATATTCCTTTTCCTAAAGAACCCAGAAATTTTGTCTCATTTTCTGGGCATGTTGCCAAGCTGAGAGGCAATTGGAAGCTATGTCTCGGAAATCCATCTGAGGGAAGTTCGTCAATGGACCACGGAAAGAAAATGACCTGGGGTCAAAGGACGAAGGTGGTTAGGATCGGATGAAAGAGGAGAGATGGGACGAGAATTCAATATAGCTTCAGTTTCAATAATGAAGGTTTTCAGCTGCTCGACTGTTAGCAATGTGTCACCAACCGATTTAAAAATGTGGTGCTTGAAAGATTTCACAGCGGCCTCCTAAATGCCACCGAAATGTGGCGACCTGGGAGGGATGAAGTTCCATGTAATTTTTTCTTCCGCTAGATATTTTTGGATCTTTTCGTTATGCTCGGTCGAAATAAGCTTACTTTTTCACCAGAATCTGATATTTGGACAGAGTGAAAAATTGAGTCTTTTTGAGGGTTCCATTGACTACCGAGAGCTTGACAGCCGCTCTAGGATCGAGAGACATATGAGTGCTATCAGGATTTCCTGGGTATTGGAAAACTAAAGTTGGGTCATTCGAGGCCCATTTTCGAAGAATAAAACCACCTTTATTCAAGAGCTTGATAAGATCGCCTCAAAGAAATGCAGCTTCCTGGTGCGTGTTTTCACCAGTTAAGAGATCATCTACATAAAAGTCTCTCTTTACTATTGCTGCTGCTATTGGATGCTGAGCACCTCCATCTCCGACCAACTGATGTAGAGTACGAATGGCGAGGAAGAATGCGCAGGCTGCACCGTAAAACAAGATTTTTTGAAAAATTATGTTATCAGGATGAACCAAAACCTGACGATACATTTTTTCGATGTCAGCGGTGAGAACTGAATAGTTAGAGCGGAAGCGAATGAGCAACCCAAAATGATCGTCCCGAATCTTAGGACGAACCATCAAAACGTCATTAAGGGACAAGCCACACGATGTATTCGCGAAACCGTCGAAGAATACGCGAATCTCTGTTGTGAGGCTATCTCCCTTTACTACAGCGTGATGCGGAAGATAAAAACCAGGTTTTGAAGTATTATCTACTTCATAAAACGATTTATGTTTCAATTCATTATATTCGAGAAAACAATCAGAATATCCTTTTTCGAATTCAGGATTTTTGCCGAATCGATTTCCTAAAGAATTGAAACGTTTCATAGCCATGAAGCAAGATTCCCCGAATTGATTGTTCTTTTCATTAAAAGGAAGTCTAACGATGTATCTACCCTCGTGAGTACGTTGGGTGTTGTTTTTGAAATGCATTTCACATGCCGTTTCTTCTGCGGAAAGTGATTTTGGAGCCGAAATTTCTTCAATTTCCCAGAATCTATTTATTTCTCCAGCGACAATCCAACCGAGCTTTGTTTTTTGGAGAATTGCATCAGGATTATTTTTCAAGGCTATTTGTCCAACACGGAGTGAATTATTTTTGTAGAACTGTCATAAGGACCCGTTACAGAAATATCGACAGATTCTCTATCCAATCGTAGATAATAAGCTGTATCATCAGCGATGAAATGATTTTGAGAAACAGCATCTAGAAACACGCGACAAGTTTTTGATTTTCTTTGCTTGTTAACTACGTCAACAATGGCAGTGGCTATCAGAACTTCGAAAGAATTCTGTACGTGATAACAACTGGCCTCAGAAGTAGGATTGGAAATCGTAGATTGATTTCCGCCAGATGTCTTTTGTCGAACTATTGTTGGGTTTTTGTTTAAAAAATTCAAGAGTGTGTGATGTTTTTTGTTACAAACATGACATTGCTTGGACGGATAAGGATCGATAAGATGATTTTCCCGCAAACAATTCAAACGAAGAGAAGCCCTTTTCGCGACTTCATATCTCTCATACGGAGATAGATTCCCGAATTTTTCACAAAAAAAAACATTGTGTTCTTCATCGCAACAAGGACACAAATATTTTGTGGTGGGAAGAGCATAAGTTTGTTGCGAACGATCGATGACCATGTGATGGGGAATTTTTATCCAACAAATTTGATTGCTTGTTACCCGATTGGAAAAACGTGACTTTGGCGTACCACCTTCTGATTATTGTAACGATCTTTCAACAATTTCAAAGCAATCTCATAATTTTCTGCTGATGATTCAATTGAAGCGATAACGCCTGCGGCCTCGTCGACGAGACAGCCTTTCAAATGATACAATTTCTGAATGCCAGGTATGCGCGAACCTTGAACAACAAGCGAATGGAATAAATAATGGAAACCTAACCAAATATCAAATGTCCCGTCAAAGGTTGGTAAATTAATTTTAAGCAGACTTGAGAAATCAACGGGAACATTCAAGATACAGTAAAACCTCGATAATTCGATCCTCTATAATTCGAATTTTCGATCATTCGAACTTTTTTTTCGGCCCCGGCTGAAACCTGATGTTTCCCATGTTAATATTTCTGGGTAATTCGAAGTTTGATAATTCGAATTCCTCGATAATTCTAAGAAAATTGTATGTCCTGCTATGATGATAACCTCTCTAATTCGAAGTACAGCAATGACCAACCAAAAACTGCGACGAACATGTATTCATAACTCAGGCGGTTGCATGTACTTGGTCCGTTGAGAATGGTGGGGGTTGGCGTGTGTGACAAGAGTGGTCAGACTGCCCACTCCCTTGCATTGGATGTCACAAGAGGGGGTGATGGTTGGGCCCCCTCATCCCCCCCTTTTTGTGTAGTTCAATGTTGATAGCGGAAATTGCATAACACAGAAGAAAATTACTGAATTTTTGAAATAATCTACTATTTTAGAAATACAAAACGGCGGCCCTTTTTGGGGCAACCAAATTATCTTTACGTTGGATAACATATTGTTAATTTCAAACTTATCCATAACAGGCATAAACATAATTGCATATTGCCATATTCTCCCATTCCCTGATTTTCACATTTTCACGTTTGATTATGATTTTGTCGGAATTATAATATTAATTGAAAAAAAATTTGTACACTGCGTGCGTCGAATGTACTTCGATACTTCTAGAGAAATCCATTGTACGTTCCATGGGACGCATAATAAATGTATGAACGAATTATGTGCGTTTATACTCTTATGTTCGATAATTCGAATTCTCGATAATTCGAAGTTTTTTTTCGGTCCCGGAGCACTTCGAGTTATCGAGGTTTTACTGTAGTTTGATTTTCGGAACTGTAAGACGAATTCGATGAGATAAGCGTCTGTGAACTGTGGCCGGGACTTGCCTCTGTCACCTTTGGTGTTCAAGACGAGAAAAGATTAGTGGCGACAGTATGAGGTTCTTTTGCTTCAAACTAGAGGCAGATGGCGCAAGGCCACGTCATGTTCATAGTTGTGTTGGCGTGTTCGTGAGCCTGCCTGTGAACAAGAAGACCGAGAACATAACCTGCAAAATCAACGTTCGTCGGACACAGTTGTCGTTGTTGTTTTTATTGTTCACGTGCGATAAAAAAAAATGGAATGCAGTGTAATATCTCGCAAAACAACTATGACTTCGATGGTGTGTAAGTGCAGCAGCCACGGCAGGACTGACTTGTCCTGGCGCCATCTGCCTCTAGCTTGAAGTGAAAGAACCTCATAGGTTGCCTAATATTTTTCATCCTTTTCATTTCTGTATTGCTCAGGAAGTTCATCTTCATCGACAAGCGTTTCATATTAAATTTAAATTTTTTCCAACTTTTCAGGATTTATTCCTATTTCTTCAAAACGCTTTTCTAAGAGTGGGAAATCTTTAGAGGGATCAAGGATTTCCAGACTGAGCTCTACACTTTTTATATGACAAATTTTTTCCATGTGGAGTCACATTCAGTGATTTTGCTTTGAGTGATGCCCCCCCCCCCCTCTATATCTATCTATCTCCCCCAGCTCTCTCTATCTCTATCTGTCTCCCTCACCCCTCTCCCTGGAATATAATGTCACATCGTGACCACTTTTCAACGTCTTGTGCGAGGCGGGATGGCATCCTTGGTTTTTGTTTCAGAAATAGTTCAAGTCGCACTGACAGTCCTTTTCCAGGATTATTTCGAAACAATCATCCTTGATAATGTTCATTTATTGTGCAGCACTACTGTCATTTTCATTATTTTCCATACAGTTTCTCGGGAACCATCAGTCGTAGAGTAAAGATTTCCTCTAAAATGATTAATTCTGAAGAACTTGAGATGAGGGGAAGACTGAATTCAGTCGAAATTTCCATCCTTTTTGGGATCCACAGTATCAAGGTTAATAGGGTGGTTTCAATTCATACTTATGAACTGTACATCCCCAACGAATCTTTCTCGCTTTAGGATAAAAAAAGTTCATGGTTTTGTTTTACAATGCTAAGATTACTAGATAGTAGAAATATTATATCCAGACACTTCATTATTTTTTCATTTTATTCCTGACAACATTTTGAAAATTACTTAAGTGCAGCTCCGAATAGCTAAATTCTCTGATTTTATTACTCCATATTCTTACGTGCTTTGACGTATTTGAAGAGAAATAAATAAATTAAATTTAATTAGTTGATTAATTGAAGTAGAAAAAAGTATACGAAGTTCGAAGAAAATCAGAGAATTCTGGTATTCATAACTCCATCCAATGACTGTACAATTTACACTATCAAAATTGTTCTGTTCTGATTGTTCTTGATTGTTGTATTCAGAGATTTACAATATTTTACTTCTATTTTCGAATCTTCTCGAACGTCCGATAATGTACACTTTCCATTCTTTCTGTGCGAAGCTATAATTTTACTGCTATAATCTTCCAACCCTCTAGTTTGTCACGTTTTGCTCGATCTGTTTTAACTTAATTGCTTCAGTACTATAGGATAGGAGAAAATGTTGTAAATTTGAACTGTTTGGGTTTATTGTTGCTCGGGCCAGGCTTCGGGAAGGGCCTCACCATAACCTAGGCTATTGTACAAATACGACGCTTCATTTCTTATAACGGTCACCAGGCTTGTCGGAGCCGTGTGGGCTGGGTGGGCCTGAGCCTATCCATGAACTTTCATGGGTGGGCACAGCCCACCCATCAAAATCTCAACTCCTTACAGTTTTATAATTGTAAGCTTTTTTTGCATTTCGAATTCATAATTATATTCATTTTCTATTTGGTGAGTCCACCCATGAAAATATTCGTTCCGACGCGCCTGACGGTCACCCTTTTGTCATCACGTTTTGGAATTCTTATTTTTCGGATTCTGTCATCTCACTCGAGGTCCTATTTAAGTTTGAAAACGGGGTGTGTCTTGTACCTTCACTTACATTTTTGGCAACCAATCTAAGTTAACCAGTGACCCCTACTATTTTGTATCCCTTCAGAAATCTACGTTTCCTTGATGCCAGCGAGGGAAGTGTCCAGATAAAATTTACATAGCAAACATTCGCAATTAATCACTCGCCGGATCAATATCGATCAGTCAAACCTAACCTGAATGCAAGTTGAATCTTTAGTTTGAAATTCAAGTCAAGAACCGAGCCAATACATATTAACTGTTCTCTGTATATCCAACTTAACAGATTCATTAAATAGTGTAAAAGATGGTTCATGTTTGTTCTTATTTAAAACCTATTAAAAATAAAAGATTTCCTCATCAACGAAACATTTTATGGTCCTTCGATCCGCGATATATCTCGGCGCGTGTGAGATTATCGATAGCACGTGTGTTAAATAGTTATGTGTTTGTGACTAGAACCTTTGATAGGTAATACCATTCAGTCAAGTTTCTCAGGACTGCAATTACAAATCCAAAACAACTGCCGTGAATGTGACTTTTTGCTAGACATCACGCCACTCTGAAAATGCTCTAAGCCTGCATAGTGTCTCCAGTTTATAGAAGCAAAGTTCAAAAATATTTCCGAAACTGTGAATAGGATTGGAATTTTGATTGACTCTATATGTCGATATTGCAATTTTCGGTGTGATCATCGTTCCAGGAATTCTACATCGGTGTGAGCAGCGTTCCAGTCATTCTACATCGGTGTGACCAGCGTTCCAGTCATCCTACATCAATGTGAGCAGCGTTCCAGTCATCTCCATCGGTGTGAGCAGTGTTCCAGTTATTCCAGCGCCTACGAAGTGTTTCAGCTTGATAAATTTGTACGAGTACTCTCCCAGTAGCTCCATCAATTACAGTTTTGGTGGGAAGTGCAGTAAATGTTGCAATCATTTGTCAGATCACTGTGCCGTGTTCCGGCCCAGCCAGCGTCAATCTAGCATCCAGCTTCCAAGAAATCCAGACCTGAATCGGTAAGCCAGTTTTTCGAACCATCATTCCTATGATATCTTATTCCTATTTTTAAGGTTGCTTTGATTGTATACACAGTGCGGAAGTGTATTCAGTTAAGATGTCTGAATTAGATAAAGAGATAGGGGAATTAAACATAAAGCGTGGTAACATCAAGCGATTATCAACAAATTATGAAATCGCCATTACGATGATCAATAGCGACATGGACTTTGAGTCCCTAGATTCAGAGGGTCGTTTGAAGAAGCTCGAGGATGCTTGGGGGCTATTTGATACAATTCAAACGCGGCTAACAATGATCACAGATGAATCCCAAACTAGTATTCACGCAGGCGAGCGAATCAGTTTTGGAAATCGCTATTTTCTTATTTCAGGTAAACTCGAAAAGATTCTTGCTAGTATTCAAAATGCGTCCACCAGTTCAAGGTTAGCTAGTCCGTCGGTTTCCAACTTTAATGCTAGTGACAATAACGAATCAGAATCCGCTACAAACATAAAATTACCAACTATTCATCTCCTGGAGTTCCGCGGAAGCTGTGATACGTGGCTCGGATTTTATGACACATTCAAATCTATAGTTCACGACAATAGTAAAATTTCAGAAATTCAAAAGCTTCATTATTTGAAATCGTGCTTCAAAAACGAAGCGGCCGAAGTTATATCAGCTCTCGGAACTTCAGCAAACAATTATGAGGTCGCGTGGAGGCTACTTAAAGATCGTTATGACAATCGTCGAGTCATAATAGAAGGTCATACAAAAGCCTTACTAGAAATGCCGCGAGTCTCAAAAAAATTCTCAGTTCGCGCACTGCTAGATGTTGTGCAAAAACACACGAGAGCTCTTCGTGCGCTAGAGCGACCGGTTGACAGCTGGGACACTATCCTAATTGGTCTAGTTAAAGTTAAATTGAATCAAGCTTTGCGAGAAAAATGGGAAGATTCGATCACTGATTCGACCATATCGAGTGTGAAACAACATTTAGCATTTTTACAACGCCGAGCTCAATTTGAGGAGACGACAGGGTGTCAAGTGTCTCAAAAAACGAGCTAAGCCAATAATAACAAATCTGGGAAAAGGCCATGAAAAATCAGCGCATCATCATTCGTATGTTGCAGCGGAAGCTAAATTATCTTTTTTCTTTTGCGAATCTGAGCACACCATATATAATTGTGAAAAGTTCCTAAAGCTCTCGCCAAAGCTCTCGCCAAAGGAACGTCTCGATAATGCTAGACAGGCTTCCCTGTGCGTTAACTGCTTGCGACCTGGTCATCGTGCTCATACTTGTCGCAGCGGTCGATGTAGAAAATGCAAAAAGAGACATAATTCTCTACTGCATTTTGACAATCAGGAGTCTGAGACACCAGTCCCATCTAGATCACAAACGAATTGTATGCAAGCGTGCACATCCTCTCATTCATTATTATCAACAGCAATCGTCCACGTTCTAGACTCTCAGGGCAAGGCTCATCCTTGTCGCGTATTGCTCGACAATGGCTCTCAGTCGCATTACATTACAAAGAGGATGGCATCATTGCTCAAATTGCAGAAACAATCGGTTGACATTGAGGTCAGCGGCATAGGTTTATCAAGTACCAATATAAACTATTCGATTATCACTAGAATAAGGTCGCGATATAATAAATTTGAGAAACATCTCAATTTATTGCTCGTTTCTGACATAAAAAGTATGTTGCCTTCAGTTCCCATCCAACGTGATTCATTGAAAATTCCACAAAATATCAAGTTAGCGGATCCCGAGTTTCATAAACCTGCAGAAATCGACGCGCTGATAGGTGTCCAGCTCTTTTACAAACTTTTATGTGTAGGACAAATAGGAATTCCCGGTCACGACGCGATACTACAAAAGACACATCTATGGTGGATAATTGCAGGCGATATCTATAAAAATACGCGAGTTCTCGAGAAACCGGCGTTATCTAACGATGAGTTCTATTCGCCCTGAGTCTGATCCGCTCACTCGATTCTGGGAAATTGAACAGGTGCCCTATGAACGGTTTTATTCGAACGAGGAACAAGCATGCGAGTCACATTTTAGGCAAAATACAAAACGTGAAGGCACCGGTCGATACATTATAAGTTTGCCATTTAATAATAAGAAAGAACATCTCGGTGATTCCTATATTATGGCTGAAAAACGGTTCCTTGCCCTTGAAAACAAGCCGAGCAAAAAATTTTCCTTGCGAGAACGTTAAAACAGTGCAGTATCTCGGGACGGTTTCTTATTGCCCCATCACGCTGTTTTCAAGGAAGATAGTTTAATGACGAAAATATGGCTCGGCCAAGGGTTCAAACGGATTTTCCCCGAATGATAGCCTAATGGTAGGCCCGACCATTCGAGATGACCTTTTTAGCATCTACACCCGATTTCGATCTTTTGCATTTGCGATGACTGCCGATATCAAAAAGATGTATTGTCAGATTCAGGTGGCTCCCGAAGACACTAGTTTTCAAAAAATGATTTGGCGAATCAATGCCAACGAACCGATGAAAATATATAAATTGAATACAGTAACTTACGGAACTGCATGTGCACCCTTTCTTGCCACGCGAGTTTTAAAACAATGAGCTCTAGACGAAGCGCAATCACATCTTGTCGCAGCACCAGTTTTGAGTCGAGACCTTTACGTGGACGATTTGCTCACAGGTACAAATGATCTCCAAGACGCTTTGAAGCATCGTGACGGTCTGATTGCCATTGCTAAAAAGGATGGTTTCACTCTTCGAAAATGGGCAAGTAATGACTCACGTTTATTACACGGTCTTTCTGAATCAAGTGATCATACTGTTCCTCTCAATAATGAGACCATAACAACTCTAGGCATTTCGTAGAATCCTTGCGAAGACACTATTCTTTATACCGTAAAAAATGACGAGTTTAAGACGAAAGTCACTAAGCATACTATTTTATTCGAAGTAGCAAAATTATTTGACTCCCTAGGCTTGTTGGGTCCTGTCAATGTTCAAGCAAAATTGATCATTCAAGTTCTATGGAAGTTACAATTGACATGGGACGAATCAATCCCGCTATAGATCCGTACAAGCTGGCTAGAATTAAGAAATCAGTAATAATAATAAGAAAAAAATTATTCTGAGTTTGAAGCTCCTAATTTATAAGTTTAAGATATAAGAGTTGACAAAATAATCACGAAAAAAAATAATAAATTTAAGATAAAACATATATTTTTCAAAATGTAATTTGAAATACAAGAAACCTTTACATTATAAGTGAACAAATAGCAAAAACAACCTAACTATAAAATGCGTAAATTTTTCGAATAATTTATTTGTTCAAACAGATTAACTCAAAACAACTCAATTTATACTGAGAACACATTTTTCGATATATAATAAGATTTGAAAATAGTTCTTATTCGAAAATACAATTGAAATTAGTGCAAAAAAAACCTCCAGATAAAATATGTTGCATTTGTATTATCAATAATATTTCCTTGTAGAAGTTTGAAGTGTTTTTAGGATTCAATATAGATTATGCAAAATTATTTATTTAGTCATATGGTTATAAAAAATTGTATTTTAAATCTAAAATATACTGCTTCGGACATAACTTTTCCAGTGGAATTCAATTTTAAAATTCATTTTGCAAAAAAATTGAAATAAGCAATAATTTATCCAAAGAAATTAAAAAAAAAATTTATTGCGCAAAACTAATAGAAAATCCAAAATCAGCTATGCCTTAAACTCCTTAAAATCTTATCATAAATCATCTTTTTTCTTGGAAATTCAATCACAAACATTTCTGGCTAAATTTTGTTTGATTTGGTTAAGATTTGCGACCTGTAGGTGGTTTTGAACGAAATTATCGCTATATCCCCAGTTTGCATCGGCGTGCAGCCATCTTGCCAACTGACGTCACAGCATTGGCGACGAATTTTGGTTCCCACCGGCAGCAGCAGCAGCGCGGAAGGGAGTTTCGACACTTTCGACGTCGCAGAGCGCCAGAGTGGGGGAAGGTCTCATAGGGAGCTGGCGTCGAAAAGAGGATCGCCCGTACGAATATGCAAGTAAGTACATTCCGCTCACGTTAACCCGGAACACAGCTTGCAGAAGACATTGAGGGATAACCCAGTGGTGTAGGTATAGTTTTCAGGTATCCGGCGACGAGTTTGTAGATGCCTATGGATACAAATCCTAAAATCTCATGTAAACCCGGAATACAGCTTGCAGAAGGCATTGAGGGATAACCCAGTGGTGGAGGTATAGTTTTCAGGTATCCGGCGACGAGTTTGTAGATGCCTATGGATACAAATCCTAAAATCTCATGTAAACCCGGAATGCAGCTTGCAGGAGGCATTGAGCGGTAACTCAGTCGTGGGGGTACAGTTTTCAGGTAGCCGAAGATGAGTTTGTACATGCCCGTCTTTTTCATTCACAACTTTTCCACTTTATGCTCTAACAGGTCGCACATTTTACCGACCAAATACTACCGATTTTCGGTTATGAGTTGCCATTATATTTTCTCTTGAACACTAGACTGTATCGACTGTATTTCCTGTTTTGTTATAGATGTCGTTGCAGTCATTCATATGCCCTGCAAAACTTACCGTCTCTCCTCAAGGCCATGTTAAACATGGGTCACGTGACCCAAATTATCGACTTTTTTTTGCAACTCACGTCCGCACCGAAATAGATTTCGAGTTGATTTTTTGGGGAAAGCCTTAGAAAACAATAAATTACGTTTGTATACAAAATTTGATTCAAAATTTTGGAAAAAAATTCGCAAATTTTTTTTTTGTTGAAAATTTCGAACAAAATGTTGTGTACAAACGTAGTTTATTGTTTTCTAAGGCTTTTCCCAAAATATCAACTCGATATCTATTTCGGTGTAGACGTGAGTTGTTGCAAAAAAAAGATGTCGGTAAGGTAGGAATCGGGTAAGTTTAACATGGCCTTAAGGGGAAGATTCAGACTGCCAAAAAACGGGAGCAGATTTTACGGACTACCGGTTGAATTATTTGGTCGAATTTCTTGCAAACGTTTTCTAAATATTTATCTCACTGACTGTTCGACTCTGCTTTTTCTTAAAAATGTTTAACTCTTGTTTGAAAATAAAAAAGTCGATTTTAGCGCACCTTGAAGATTGCAACCGCTATAGTGGTGTCGGTGTATCCCGTGCTAGGCGTCGCGTCGTGCAGCTGGGCAAACGCGCGATGCGAAAGGAACCCCTGTTGCGGCTGTCGGATCCATATACTTATACGTAACGAATCGACTCTCCACTATAATGTTTTCAAAGCGGATCACAAAAAGAAAAAAAATGAGAACATGACCTTATTAAATTTAAATTTGCCGATTCATTTTCTGTGTATGATTGCAGAAAAATGAGAAGAAGGTTGATGAAAATCGGTTAATCTTTAAAGTAATAAATGAAATCTTGTAGCACATACCACAGTACAATAACTTTCAACTGCGACTTTTACTGTATTTTAACGTTTTTCCGTCATGATCGAAAGTAGGTCATGTAGTCCATTACAATCATTTCGTAGTGTAAGGATGTGAACTTCGTTGTTTCGGAAGTTTAGACATAATTATGAATTTCCAATAGCGTTTTTATTGTTAAAACAAAAAGTATAAATATGTCTTAAAGGAAATTATCTGCAGAGAATTTGTTCATCTTTAATCCTGGAAGTATCCTAGATATACTAGATATCTTTGAAATCCTAGATATTTTTCATTATTTTTAACGGCTTTTCGAGTAAGTCTTCTCTGTCCAAATGTACACTTTTCAGAGTCACTCAAAAACAGGTTACAAATATGAAAAATGAGAATAAAAAATTCCAGGCCTCTTGAAGCAGAAGAACTGTGAAGTTCAAACTTTCCCAATACCTAGCATATGTTTCGGAACGTAACCTATGATTTTTGATTTTCGGGAAAATAAGAGATGTTTTTTTGTTATTGTGCATATTTTCTTTACTTTTTCTGAGTGTTTCGGAAATATGGGACTTAATCAAATAATAAATATTTTGAAATTTGTATCGTGCCGACTATAAATTTTGCGTAGTTTGTTGGTACAATGGATTTTTTTTTATGTTTCATTTTTCTGTTTGGAAGAGGCTATTCGATGAACCCATATTTATTTCGTACAGGGCCTTAGATAGATATTTCGTTGAATCACATTTAAATTGAATGATTCCTTCACAACTGATCAAGAAACAGAAACTTTCCTGAAAATCGTTCTCATTTTACTCGTTGCGACGTAAAATCTTGCATAATTTTCATACCTCCCTATTTATAAGAAGAATGAAGTGAATATTATTACTAATAAATAATACTAACAATAATAATGAATATGAAAATTAGTTTTAAAGAAGATTCTGCTAGGTTTGATTTTACGAATTCAGATTATTTTACTCTCCATACTTCTGTCATTGAATACGTTTTTGCTTTGATTCATTCATTTGAAAAAAATGGAATTACCAAACAATTGATTAATATTTCAATTACTTTTTGTTCCTTCACCTAAACGTGGAACCGAAATCATATACTTTATACACTTCAGGACATCATACATGCTTCTGCAATACTTAGGAACGACATCACAGCTATCCGCAAATAGATTAAAAAACAAATTGTATTACAGGTCCCATTTTTGGTGCGCTTTTTTATGAAATAAGGTGTTTCGGGTTTCGATCATGTACAAAAATAGGACTACTACGATACTACGAAATAATTGTAATGGACTACATGACCTACATCAGATTATGTCGAAAAAATTTTTTCATAACAC
>WSXT02189803.1:0-35942 GCA_011762715.2 Neuroterus valhalla
TATGTCACATACTTCCCCCTTTTTCTGAATCTCGTGGGGGGGGGGGCGGGAAGGCACCCCTGTGACAGATTATAGAAATAATGTATGTCAAATACCTCCCCCTTTGCCCAAGTCTCGTGAGGGCAGAAAGGCACCCCTGTGACAGGTTATAGAAATAATGTTTATCCGTCACCTATTCCTAAATTTCATTCACCCCTCCTGTTTGAAAAATTTTGTGAAATTTTGCATATTGCCTGTTACAAAGGCAAAAAGCCAAGAATAAAATTGTATGAGTTTTTTAATGAAAATCGATATATTGTTTGCAACTTTTTTTGAAATTTTGCATATTACCTGAGATAAACGCAAAATCCATGATTTTCATGGTTTTTTCATTGGAGGTGGATCCTGATCGGAAGTTTATCCAATATTTTTTTTTTTTTGCAAAAATATTTTGAAAAAAGGTAAATTGCAAAAATTTCGCACCTATAATCAATTCTCGATCATTTTTTTCCTGTAAACAATCAAACTTTCCTGATCAATAGCTAGGTATACACATTCTTCCATGAAGAATAGCATTTTCTCCTGAATAATTGGTTCGAACTTCGAGCTATTTATCTTAACATTTCCTGTTATTTCGATTCTTTTATAGAGAATAACTTTTTCTGTATTGATAGATCGGTGAATGTATTTTTTTCATTTTAATAGCCAGTCTAGAATTTCTAGCTATTGATCTCGAAATTGGGGTATAAATAATTTAGGATTGTTGAATTGGCTATTCATACAGAAATTTTGTGATTAAAAGCACAGATCATTGTATTGGCTATTAATCACGAATATTATTAATTGATAGTCCACATCGTTGAATTGGCATCTTATTACGAACATTCGTGATTTATAAACCTGCCTTAATTTGGTTTGACTTCATAAACAAACATATTTTTTATAGTTAAGCCAACTCCGAAAATGCATATAAGCATTTGAGAAGTTGGATCTCTCATATGGTTAAGAGAATACATACACAATTCCGAGATCGCATGGTTGTCAATAATAATTTAAACCAATGTTGTCTACTTGAATCCTATTCGTTGGGCTGAACACATTCAGATTTGTAATTCATCGTGTTGTTGGCGATAATGTGACTTCTCAACTTTCACTTTTACTTCGGCTTTCTTGAAATTCATGTCAGTCGTCGCTTTCCGTTCTTGGAAATTTCAAAATTCACAATAATCAATTTATTATTTATGCGCGTATTTAGGAAACCTCACATTTCTTGTGAGCCTGAACTTTTCAGACTTTTCTTTTCAACGGCATAAACAATAAGCCAATTATGAACACGGATTTCCGACAAAAATAGTTTCGAAATATTGATAAACAATGTCCCAATGTGCTTCTGATTTATTGCATTATAAGTATATTCATTCATGAAATAATATGATTGTGCACGTCTGTTATTTTCAAATTTTCGCGCTCATAAACAGTGCCATCTACACCTACTAAATTCATTACAATTTTTTCCTAAAGATGGCAGTGCAATGCTTTTTTTTAGTGTTTCACATGTTATCAGTTTTTAGTTTTTAGTCATAACTTAACCTCATTTTCGAGTTGTCAACACGCTGTTGAATCTCCAAAAATTTAGGTATTAGATCTTTAGTTTCATATATTCATGGATATTTTCGTTTGAAGCAGAAACTTGTTGTTTTATTGAGTATAATCGCAAATAAGGACATCTTTGTAAACTTACGGTGAGAGGTTTTTTTCAACA
Organism: Neuroterus valhalla; assembly: GCA_011762715.2. Classification (NCBI taxonomy): domain Eukaryota; kingdom Metazoa; phylum Arthropoda; class Insecta; order Hymenoptera; family Cynipidae; genus Neuroterus; species Neuroterus valhalla. Next base: position 1,742 of record WSXT02189803.1, read on the forward strand.
AAAATTTAGGGTTACTTCAGGTTAAGATTTTTGCGAAATAAAACTCATCAAAATGATTTATTACACATTTTTTACACTTTCTCATTCATTTATTAGGTAAAAAAATATTTGGATAATTTATTCCTATGACATTTTAGTCCTGAGAACCCTAGAACCAAATCAATTCGGAGGTTATGTTTATTGTAAAGAAATAAACAAAATAACATTTTTCTCGTCATATGTCTTCTCAATATCATCATCATGTTAACTAGATATTATCTATAATCTATTAATAGTATTCATTGGATATCATCTATATTTTATCAACAGTACTCATTATTCTGATATAACTATCTTTGTCTCGTTCAAATTTGAAAATTTATCACTGTTTATCAATCACTTTAAAGTGCATTGAAGCTGTAATCACATTCGCTCAAAACTGTTCCAAGAGAAATACGTATCAAATATGAGATTACTCAATAAAAAATTTCTTTCCCCTTTCTTTATCATATATTATGATTTTGTAGGACAAATCCATGCCGCGAGATTTCGTCCTACAAAGATTTTAATAAATAAAAAAAAAGCTTAGTCTCATGAGAAAACCAAACTTAGTTTTTATCAACGATAATAACATTTCATAAGTCTCAAATATGAAACAAATTATAATGGTATGGAATTAAGAATTTGTGTTCACTCAAGAAATGGCTGAAGATACAAGCAAAAAGCAAGATAAAAAATCTTGGTCCGATGCTGAGCGTTTGGAGCTTGCAGCAAAGCTAGATGCAGAACTAGACGATTATATAAGCGGCTTAAAAAAGAAATCATACACAGAAGGATGGGCTGAAGATAAATGGCAAGAAGAAATGGAAAAACATCCATTTTTCATGAAAAATGCTCCGAACCCAGGAGACGAACTTTCTCCCCTAATGGAAGGATTGCAACAACTTAAGTATAGCGCAGAAGAAAATACTCCAGAAGGTCCTATTACATTAGAAATATTCTTCTTTATTACTTTATATAAGAATCGAATCTACAATCCAAATTTTTTGTATAGAATTAGCAAACAGTTACAAAGAAGATGGAAACTTCAATTACAAGTACAAAAAATATCGTCTTGCGATTATTGGTTATACTGAAGGCATTAGAACAAAATGTAGAGACACAGATTTGATGGCACAGCTTTACAACAATAGAGCAGCAGCGAATTTTATGTTAGAAAATTACCGGTAAATTTCAAGACCACTTAACATTTGTTTCAGAATCAAGGAAAAATATTCTTACAGTAAATTTCATTATTGTAGATCAAGTCTGAGTGACTGTAAACAAGCCTTGAAATTGAAACCAAAATACCCGAAGGCTTTGAGTAGAGCTGCAAATTGTTACTTTAAAATAAGAGATTACACCCAGTGTATTGATATTTGTGATCAAATTATTAAGGAGACACCGTGTGATAAATCCATAATCAAGCTCAGATCTGAAGCAATCACTGAAAAGGTGAATTATTAAGTATTGTTTAGAACATCTTTATTGCATCAATCCTTTCATTTTTTAGAAGCTTTTTAGAAATGAAGTATCTGTTTTCAGAAACGTTCTGAAAGAGATTTGAGGAAGCAACAAGTTAAAGAAAAGAAATATGGAAAGCAAGGAGAAAAAATTCTTCAAGCTATTCACAGTAGAAAAATCAAACTAGATTCGATAAACGGTAGAGGAATAGTAGAATTGAAGGATTTGGAACCACAAGTACCACAACTAGCTCAAAATGTTGTCCACTTGGATCAAAATGAAAAATTAATTTGGCCAGTTATGTTCCTCTACCCGGAAGTCTTTCAGACCGATTTTATACAAAACTTTCATGAAGACTCGACGTAAGTTTCATTAAATTAAAAATAGGAGTTTTGAGTTTTCAAAGTTGCAATTCGGAACTTTTTCCAGAATCAAGGAGGAACTCGAAGAACTTTTTAAAGATCCTCCTCCATGGGATACGAACAAAAAATACAGTACGAGAAGCGTCAATGTTTATTTTGAAGGACACAACAAAATGAGTGTGAATAAAATAGATATCCAGAAAACGCTTTGTCAAATTTTGAAAGACGAAAGGTGAATGGAACAGATTTTCAAACTAAATTTTTTCTCTAGTGTAAGGAGAAGTTGGACGAGAATTTGCATCTATAATTCTAAAATAAAATTTCTTTCTTCAAGATTTATCATTCGTGGAGGCGCACCAACCTTTTTGGTCTTAACTGCGAACAGTGAAGCTGAAGAACGACTTTTAGCTAATTATTAAATATTGTATAAAATACATCAATTTCAGTGTATTCATGCGAAATTTTATATTGAATAAATTTATTTTTTATTTAAAACTTATAATAAACTACTGGCCGTGTAATACTCGAAGAATTTAGCTATGCAATATTTCCGTACGTGTGCGTTACATTATTGCTTTGTGCATGGAATTTTATTCTGTTGTGAAATCTGGTATCAAATTGCGCTTGAAATAATTTATGTAACAAAATATTTTTTACTGTTGAGTCGTGTGATTTTTATATGCATATGTAGGCATCCAACTCATTTATAACTGAATCGAGGGAAAATTTATCTGCAAATAGTAAAGTGAGATTATTGGAATAATTAACAAGAGTGTAAGTAATTAATACTATTAACCGGGGGTAAACTGTTCTGATAAATAGAGTGTTAATTTGATCGAATATTATCGGAATGCATTTAGTCTTTAGCGAAGTGTTCGTCGATCCGTAAAGAGGATATGCTGAAGAAAAACGCGACAAAGAGGAAAGCGAGTAATGGTATGAAACACCAGCCGGGAGAATGTGGTAGTGGTGTAACCAGCAACATCAGGGAGTGCACGTTTTACGGGGGTGGGTTCACTTCAGGGCCGTAGTTATATATCTAAAATCTTAATACTATAAAGTTCAATTATAAGTTGCTTTAGAACTAAAAAATGAATAATAAACTTACTACGAACAATATTTAAAAAATAAACATCTTCTTAAGAATTCAATTAGAAAAATATGTAGAAATTTGAAGAAATCTAATAGGCTGGAAAAAGGCTAGCTGGAAGTCATTTTTCAAATTGTTAGCCTTTTTGCGTTCTGACTTTGGTGCATGAAAAGGTTCATACTCAGGTTCATAAGTAAGTAGATTACATTTCGATCTTAATAGATATTTCCAAGTTCAAATTCCTGCCATTTCCTCGAAAAAATGTGCAAGGATTTAACAGGAAATTTCTGTGAATTTGATTCAGTGACCAAATTTTTTTTCTCGAATGTACTAATATAAAAATTGAAAGTGGTTTAATATTTTTTATTGGTTTAACTTTAAGTTGAAATATTCAATTAAACAGAAATTAAAATTTTGAGTTTGGACAGGGAATTCCAGTAAAGAATTTAATTTTGACTTTGGGATAGAGAATTTGTAAGGGAAATGTAATTTCGACTTTGAAAAGATAATTCCGCAAAGGATTATAATTTTTACAGGAGATTGTCTTAAATAATTATAATCTTGGGTTAGAAATGGGAATTTTCATAGAGAATTATGTTTTTCATTTTTGGTTCACTTTACAACAGGAAATTTTGTTTAAGATTATAATTTTAATTCCAGGGTAGAGAGTTTGAGCTAGGCGTTTCGATAATGAAGAATAATTAGAGATTTTTCGGAAAGACTATTAATTCTGATTCAGAACGGAATAAAAAAAATTCCTCCATTAAGTCAGAATTGTTTAAAATTATCAACTTCTCTTTTCCTTATTTTTAAAGAAGAGGGGTTTATTTATTTCTAAATTATAATTGGAAAACTTGTAAACGGGCATGTTCGTGAAGAATTATAATTTTGTCTCAGACCAGTTCATTTTTTATATGGAACGAGAAATCTTGTAAACTAATATTTATTCTGATTTATGATTCTAAAATTTTTAGGGAATCTAAAAAAACTATTCCTGTTCCAAGTCAAAATTCAACTGATTTTCAAAATCTTTGGAAAAAAAAATTTGCCAGAATTTGAAACTTCTCTCTTTCAAATTTAAGGAGAAAGGGATTTATTATATTGCTCAATTATATTACGAAAAACTTTGCAAATAAATATCGTTCCTACATGAAAAAGGATATTTTTCGAAATGAATGTAAAAACGGGATTCCCATAAAGAGTTATTATTTTCACTTTCGAGTTTTCATTTGGTCGTTATTGAGTTAGGATCGAGGTGTGTAAAGAAGTAGAGGAGAGGATACGTAAGGACTCTCAAATGTTTTATTATTTTTCATTCTGAATAGTAGGGTGATGAGAGGGGGGAGGGGGGGGTGTACTACTTTTTACGCCCCACCGGAATGGAACTGTTCTGCCGTCCCTGCATTTTGGAACAGGGTTTCGTCGTGAAGAATTATGATGTATACTTGAGGCGGGGAATTTTCATGCAAAATTATTATTTGATATGGAAAACTTCGAAAATAAACTATTAAAATTCTTATTCATAAAAAGAAAATTTACAGAAACAGTCCCGTTTCTTGGACCGAATTTTAATTCCCCTTACAGTCCTCTTTTTCAAATAAGAGTTTTATAAAAAATTAAAAAATCTCTTACCATCTGTGCAAATCGTTCGCTGATGAACTCAAAGCTCTTGAAAAATAACATAATTTTTACTTTCATCATTTCTTTTATTGAACAATTCAGAATTTATTTGAATTCACTGTAAATTTATCTCAATAGAATTCGTCAGTTCAGTTTAATTCAAGAATTATGTAATTCGAATTGTATTCTGAAATCACATTATTTCGCTTAATTCCTCATTAATTAAATGTAGGTACATGTAAAAGAATATTTTTATATATTCAGTATTTTGGAGAATGAATATTCGCCTTGAATGAATTTGGAATTTTCTATAGAATTGATAGATATCCATCAAATTGAATATCCTTCAAATTCGCAATGTCATTCTTTGAATTGAGTTGCATTTATTCATTGAATTCAGGACTTCAGGTACATGAAGTCCGCTAAAAATACAAATTCAGAAAACAGTATTACAAGAAAAATTGAAATCGAAAATAAACACATCCCCTAGATTATTGATTATATCGAAATTGTTTGTCATAAGTCTACAAATTGATAGAAAACGCATTAAGTGCCGAAATATACCCTCCCTAGATATATTTTAGCTTAGATAAACCATATCCCATTCCGCTATCAGCAATTTAACGGCTGACTTGCTATATACGATGTATAGCGCTGATTTATCCGCATCTGAAATGCACTTGTTCCTCCACCAACTGCCACTAACCCTGCACTCTCAAATTCCTTATATCTTTGCTTATACTCGCAAAAAAGGCATCTATTTACCCAAAGATATCTTTGTCCATTCCTTTCTTGTATGGGCAGGGGTGCACTGATCCTAACGATGCCCCTGAACTCCTCGTCTATTTCCGCCTTCCTTCGTGTCGTACCGGTCTACCACTCGCTAGCAAGATGGTGGCGGAGTCGCACCGCGAGTGCCTCGAGGATTTCCCAAAACCAGTCGGTGAGTTGCCGTTGTTGGAAAAGCGGAACACGCTTTCGTGCTGTTAGTGAGGGCGCATCGACTTTGATTTCTTACACAGGACATCGATTATCGGGGTGAGGCACGAGTGCCTTTTGTGTATTTTCGTGTATTTTCTTGATTATTTTGTGCGTGTTACTAAAGTGCAGCGGTGTGCTTATGTGTGTGCCAGCCATTTTCGAGCGTACATCCCGGGATCTTCAAACGCCCAGGCCTTTGTTTCAACTAGTTTGTTTTATGGATTTACTGATCTCCAAAAATTATTCACAACAATGACCCACGAGGGGAATTTTCACCGGTGAGTTTCATCCAATTTTAAATCCAGCGTGAGCAACACTTCGGCAAAGTGTCACTTGTCACTGTTGGGGGTGGTTGTGAGATACCTATCTTCATTCTTAAATCATCAGCAGGGGGTTGACCGATCATTTTTCATTTTTTCCTATTAAGTATTCCATAACAACGGGGTGTCATTTCAAATTATTCATTCCGAGACAATTATATTGTTATCAACTGTTATTTAAGTTCTAAAACTTAAATTCTAGAGTAATCATTTGTAATGTTTCTAGACTATTTTTATAAAGCGCCTTTAGGGAGTAAATGAAGGACGTAATCGAAGAGATTTTCCAATTACTCATAAAGTTTTTCGACCCTGTTTTTTGTCAGTAAATGAATGAGGAAATGGGAAAGAATTGTAGTAGAGTGACACGAGGCTTGAGTGATTTGACAGTGGTCGGTGATACTGGTTTCTTAGATAAGGTAGGTTTTATAATTAATGATCTCTCCGGATTTTGGGAAGTCGATAATTGGAGTGGACTAGTCCATATTAGGAATGACTTGGTGTCCATCTAGAGATTCTAAAAGTGCTCAAGTTTACTCTCGCCTGTATCTTGTTTATTTACCATTTTGCCTCGAAAATTTGTTATCAGCTGTTATTTGAAATAATTTTAATTGAAGTTTTGTCGTAAAAAAGTGATAGTAGGTACACTAAATAACAGGAATCTTAGCTTGAAGTAGAATTCTTAACTTTTCTAATTGATCTGAAGAAAAATGTATTCAAAATTCAAACACAAGATTAATTTAAATCTCATTTTCACACATTCTCAGTACTTCCCTTCCAATGAATGCATTAAATACATTTGTTATTTTTATCTGAGACTGACTTTCATTATTCAAAATTTGTAAATACAGACAATAAAAGACATGCGCAAGGTTATTCTAAGCTTGAAGTTTTCCAAGCGGAAATTGAAAAGCAAGTAATATGAATTAAATATTTTAGTACTAAACTTTCGATAGGTAATTGTTTTTTTTTTTCAATTAGAAATCATGATCAGATCAGTAATTATTACGTTCGAAAAAGTTTTGAATAAATATTTAAAATTTGAAAGTGTCGAGATATGGTTTCATTTTCGGTTGTAAATTTATTAATAAGGGTAGTTTTGCAATTAGAGGCCATTGAAAATGAAGCAATGCAAATTTCGATACTATTCGAGCGATTTAAATTTGGAAATTATCCAACTAATAAAGTTTCCAATTTTAAACAAAAATTGTAGAATTTTGAAGGTTACAACTTTTGAACAAATATACATATCCAAAAGTATTCAATTTTTCCTCTTGTTACTTAAAAACTAGCTAATTGAAATTTCTACTATAAGTAAGGCAACTTTCAACGTACAAATTTGAAGTAATGCAGCTTGGAATTGCCTTCAATATAAAATTTTACAATTTTTACGATTGAAATAAGAAACCGTTTAGTTGTGAATAATTCACCCTATCGTAGTTATTCAGTCATGAAAGTTCCTCCAATAGTTTCAATCTGAGATTAAAATACTAATTGACGGTTTCAAAGTTAATATTCAATACTGTAATTTGAAATTGTTCCAAAACAATATCGGTAAAGCTCGAATAACTTCATGTTACATTAAATCATACTTGAAGTGATGAGACAAGTTTTTATTAATAAGAATGAAAGAATTTCCCGTTGAAGAGAATACACAAATTTAGTCTTGTTTTCTGATAATAACAAACATGAAAATGATCAAATTGGACATCCTTGGACTGTGTTGTTTCGATTTTGTTTTAGTCATTGGCATTGAGAAATGTGTGAGAGAAATCAATGGCCTATCAGGAGAAGTATCGACGTTAATTTTGGTTTGCGCAATCAGCCATTTACGAATATCGCGCGTCCTCGTGGCGCTTTGCGTTGACTCCAATTATCGAAAGATCGCGCCGGTCAGTGTGATTACATTTCGGCCTGACTTTCACTGTTAATTAAGTCTGATATATGAAGTCACTGAAGAGCGCAGGGGAAAACGATCAAGAGTCGCAAAGTCTGGAAGAGCAATCAATTTCACAGTCTGTTAAGGGCGATTGCATCGCCTTTGCACTCGCAGAAATGTTTCGCCAATGTATCGAAAAGTCACTCTCTTAATTAATCGATTCATTTCATAATTTAAAGTGCGTCTGTTAATTAAGCCTTACGCTAATTTATTTTGGAACGAGCGAATACCACTTTTTGTAAGACGGACTGCTTCTGACTTCTTTATGCTTCTTGCCTTATTCGATAAATTATTAGCAACAACTTTTTCTGTCCAATTCAACCACTTCTTCGATTATCGTTTCCTTTGATCCCTTTCGGCAACGCTCAAGTTGGTAAAATAAATTAGATAACATTTGAAAGTGTTAATAAATGTCTGTATGTGTTAGTTAGAAAAAATAGACACGCTTCGGCTATTGAATTTCGAAATACGAAAGCTCGGGCGAAAGCTTCAATGATTGTGTTACGTTTTGAATATTGAATTGATATTTATTGACAAATTTTCATGAAGTTCTTGATGAGAAGTATCAAATTCCGATACTGTTTCATCAACAAAGAAGGACGTGGATATGTTGTATAGTTTTCGCTTCGATGAGTTTCAAACTAATAGTGGGTCCCGATAATAACGGGATATTCATTATCAGACGCTAAAGTTGGTTATAGACTAACTCACAAACTTTTGAAATTGATCGAGTTCTGCAGAGCATGTACTATAACTATGCCTTCGACGAGTGCTGTTTGATATCTGTAGCTTGAATGAAAACAGTAAAAGCTTTAAAAGGCGCCACATGGCCACAATCAAGCCATATGAGGACGCAGATTAAACGCACACTGGACGGTGATAAACTCAGCAGAATATCTAGGAATACGGTCCAGTGGACACAGTTAAAAATTTGTTTGCGTTGAATCCTATTTTGTGGTTTAATATCAACTCGCGTGCTCCAATTACTGATGTAAAAAGGTATCTTGAATTTTATGATTTGGAGCATCCTCTGTTTCTATTCAGTTTCCAACATTGTAAAGGTGTTCCAGTGGCGATGAAGTCCCTTTGGATTTTATTAAACCGTTCACCAATAAAAAGGACCCTTTAGAATAAACGACTGTTTCTGTACTTCCCATTCAACAATTCCTTAAATTATAAAATATTCTTAATTGATCTTATCTCTCGTGGAGAATATATTCCTTACAATACCCCAAAAAGTAGTGTTAACGAAAATTCATTTTTAGATCTTTCTGATCGGAACGAAAATCTAAAATTAAAATGCAGATCACGATTCATGTCCAGGATGGAACCTTCACTCTTTTTCCATGACAAACGAAGAATTCGATTATTTGTTTCTCGCTGAATTGATTACCACGAGACTAGTCTTGGCTGAACACAAAAATGAAAGGCAAATGGCACAAATCTCATTAACTTCCAGTTCCATTCTCATCAGAGGCAACTTCACGATTTTTATTGGGCAATATATTTTTATCTTTCCTCCTAAAACTTCACCCTTCAAATATTCAAGAGTTCACGGTTGTCGTCTGCCTAATTTGAAATACGGGGATATTCCTGAGGGAAAATATATATTCAGTGGAAATTTTCCTCTTATCGTTGGAATCAGAAACAAAATAAGCACCTTGTGCTTATGGAAATGAGGTTAAGTGTCATCAAGCTTTGTCATCGAAGATGCGATCGCATCTCGATCCATGGTAAAGCACCTTGGTAGCAAGACTCCCATAACTGCTACTTGAAGATATCCATTCCTTGGAACAAAAAATATTTTTACTGAAAAGATAAATTAGCCGCAAAAACTCCACTACGACCCATTCATCAAATATTTTTTTTCCGGATTGCTCTTGACGGAAATGGCGAAAACTGTTATTGTAAAGTTAAATATTTCTTAACTTAAAAAAAAAAACATGAAAAAAGTATAAATTGTATAAATTCTCTTCTTGCTGGGTGGAGAAAAAATATTATCTGAATTTCCTCTACAAATAAAAACCATTGATCACAACTTTGATTTCTAATAAGGTTCGACCCTTATCTCGAATGATATCGAGATTAAAGGTAGATTAAGCTCAAGTTCTCAAACAAGTGATATTGTCTTTTTCCCCTGTTTCGTATTAAATTCCCATTTTTTTCTGTTTCCTTCCTGTTTTTCTGAGAGTATGAAACTCGAACCCGAATAGTTATAAGTCTTGGGTAGTTAGGTACTCGTGGGGCGTGCAAAAAATAGTTCCACTATTAGTGTCCCGCCGTAAACCGATGATTATCATCGAGGTTTGGCCGGGTCATTTCCTATAGACGTCTGTATTTAAGTTTTTAGAAAACGATGCAAGTTTGGAGAACATGTATTATAGGGTCGACAAAGGGGCCTTTATTTCAACTGGTTGGAAATTCGGTGAGCATGTGGCAACGCTGGATCTTCTCTCTTTCTCTTTTTATCTCTCTCACTCTCTTGCTGGTTCTTTCACTCGGATTCTCTCTCTCGCTCTCGCCTTCTTCGATTCCGTCGGTGCATCTTTTCTACGTCCACCTTTAAACCGGCAGAGAAGAGAGTGCCTTCTTATACCTTACACACCACCTTGCACCTCATCTACGCTCCTTTTATTTTCTTATTCATCCTGAACAGCTCTTCTCGCGGGGTTAGGCCACGTTACTGCGACCGGAGAAGAAAACAGATATTTCAATGGCAAGTCCGCTTGCTTGTTTGCCATTTAAGCTAGTCCCGATTGCCATTAACTGGCTTTTAAATATACATGCGAGCTATCTCTAAAGCGTGATACAAATAAATACCATCATGGGAATAATTCTAATGGACAAACTGCGTCTAAACTCTAAAAGTACAGAGAACCTTTTTGAGTTTCAACACGCAATTTCATTTATAGCGATAGTTTTATGGACAGAGTGCACGTTATCCTTTTCCACTCCTCTTTTTTACGACCTCGTAAGCACTTTTATTCTAAGGGATCGCTATTTTCTCTCTTGCTCCCGTGTTCTCAGTGACTGATTTTTTTTTATCCGGAAATAAATACTTTTTGGCACACTCTGTGAGATTGTCAAGAGTGTTGTGTAATTTACTTTTCGCTATAGTAACTTAACTTTTCTCTGTGCCTTGAAATATGTGGGAAGTTCAGAAATCCTGTAATTCAGAAATCTTGGGAGTTGTTCCATACAGCCTTAGAGCGGATCCGGGTCACCGCTTTGCATGTCCCATTATTTCTGCTCAGAGACTAAGAGCTTTTTGAGAAAGTCAGAATGTCAATAATCCTGCTGTTTGCCTACTTTGCCTCATGTCGTTTCCCATGTTTTTCCCACCAGTGACTTTGGTTACGCCAAGTGGAAGATTGAACCACAGAACATGGCGACAGCAATAAAATGATCACGTTTGCGAAGATCAAAATTATTCAGTAAGAGGAGAGGAATGTGGATTTTCGCTGAGACAAGATATCACAATTCCTTTCTTTGCCAGCGAGAGAAAAAGCAACTATACAAGCGACAGGGTAACGAGATTTCCCTTGACAGTATGAGTTACATTTCTCGAATGAGGAGACGACGTAGTCAAAGAGCTACGAACAGTATTATCTTAGCATTCACAAATTTTATGAAGAGACCTTTGTTCTTTGCTGACTACTTGCTGTATCGTCAGCGGAAAGGCATAATTTATAATTAAAATGCAAATCTTTTGAATTATGCAGGCAAATTTGGTTTTGCATTATGAGATTTCGTATTTTGTATATTCCAAGAATTTTTAATACTGGAATTCTTTGTTTTTCTGAAGCTCTAAATTATGCTCCACGATCTTTCACATTCTACTCGAGGATTGGACCTCTAATAATTATTCTAATACTCCTATTTCTATTTCGATTATTTTTACTTCGCTCCAGAAATTTAGAGTTCCACTTTGTTGACTCTTAAAAGTATACGAAATTATTTTCAAAGTTTGTCAGAGCTTAACTAAAACCTTCTAGCCAAGTTTTCAACATTTCGAAACTATTGAGAAAGATGTTTGTTTATTCAAATCAGTTTCAAATTTAATGTGAATTTTTCTTTTAATCTCATCGAGTTTTATGTATCAGTGGTAAGTTGAATAAAGTTTTGGAGCAGAAGATATGAGATTGGAGTGTGCACGTGTCGTCGATATTATCATCTAATATTGCCACAGTTTGACGTCTCTTTAAAGTTTGAGGAAAACGTAGATTTATTTTACAATATCAGATGCTATCCGCAAGAGTGTAAGAATCGATCGATTGAACAGTCAAGATTTAAGTAAAGTTTACGAGAGTTCGAAAGTGGCTGCTTTCAATAATGCAATAGGGATGCATCTGCGCCTGGCGCATTTCGTGCTGTTGCACAAAATAGCGTGTGCTATCGCGAGAAAAGGTATCTTTTTTACAATTGTGACTGTGCCAGTTATACGTCCGCGTTGATATTTAATATACGATGTAACGGTATAATTCATCCAGCATCGCTGATTCTGATGTTATTACTTTATACGGTCTGTGCGCGAAAGTCGGAATGTAATGCGAGCGCAATTTAGGACGTAAGCCGTAAGCAGATGTTCCATTAGTGCAAAATCGTGGCGGAAGAGCATCTGCTTCGACGTGCGTTCGATTAGGTGAAAGCCCGAATCCTATTTGTTTTGCGGCCTCAACGTAATGCAAAATAACCTCTCCAACTAAAAAATGCAACTTAACGGTAACTCTATCTATATACGATATTTGACCAATTTCATTATTTTATTTGTAATTTGTTATAAGAATAATTGACCAACTAAGGATGTTGCTCTGAAGGAACAATGCTAAATTAAATTACATCCTCCCATTGGAAGTAAAAGAAACGACGTTCGTGACCGTAGAGGAAGGTACGAATTTCGAGATGAAAATGTGTTTCGCAACTCCAATTGAAGTAATTCTTGTGTAATATTAAACAATATCGAGTATCTCCATACGACCGTGTTATTTAAAAGTTTCGGAAGGACTGACCTTATTATTCCTCTATTGCTGTACAGAATATAAATGTATGGAAGCTCGCTTTAATTTGCCAACTGTGTGACAATGGTCACGAATATGGTCGAATGGTTTTTTGTTTCGCAGCGAACGGTATTTTTTTCTTCTTCAATTGTGCAATTAGTCACGATCTCGTAAAGCCGCAAGACGATGGCATTACACCATTCCCAAGTTCTTTTCTCTCACGATTTCCAGATCAATCTGAAGTGCATTGATCCGGACGATTAAGTTCCTTATTCATGGGGTGTGGATTGTGGAAATTGTCTATTGTCCGGCCTCATTGGATCCTGCGATACACTTGAATTAGACACGTAATACACCTGCGACAAACGTGTCGAGGATGCAAATCCCCAGAGTTCGTGACATGACTCTATTCGGTCTATTCAGAGGTCGTCCTCGCTCCCTTTTATTTTTTATCAACTTTTTAAGCCACCTTGTAAGTACAAAATCACTTGTCAATTGAGTCACACTCGTAGTTATTGCGCCCACTCATTACGATATCACGAACCAACTGTTTTTTTGCGACTAGTATGGCAACTCTTGCATCGCAGAATTAGACCTTGTAGAATCCGACGAAAAAGGGAAATTAAACCACCTTGTGTCGCTGCCTTTTTGTACTTAATGAGAATTAATGTAACGGTGACCTAATGAAGGCAGTTGAGAAAGGAGATTTATATTACAGCACAGATTATGTTTCGACGGAAGAATTTGAAGCTACCTGCACAAAGCGAATTCATAGTATGTAATTCTTAGACAAAAGCTTGTTGTTACTCTGAGCTCATTATGTAAATTCATTTTGCATCACCTCTTGCGAAAGTGCTCTGGGAGTGAAGTCCTTGAGCATTTTCTTGATATAAAAAAAAACAGCTGAAAATTCTGGTGGTGTGTTGTTAGTTCAAAAATAGGTACAATATTTCTCTTCTTCTAGCTCTATGCGAGACAAACAAACCCTTTAGCTTTTTCCATGTTTCTTCGAGATAAGAAGGGTAGAAAAACTGAGGCAAACCTTCTTAAAAATAAACTTGTGTAGGGATCTGTCAGCTTCCAAATGTATAATAATACATATATATATATGTGATCTACCGCCGTACGTGCCACTCATCCATCCCGGCACGCAATACAAGATCATAATTCTCATCGTTTATGACATTTTAATTAGGGGTTAGCAGGAAAATGACTGGACGATTTCATATCGGGCACTAACGAGGGGAGATATGGAAACCCATCTCGGGCACAACACTTTGAGTATATCCATCACAGTGAACTCTTTCAGAAGGTTTTTAATGCCTTACGAGGAAAGTAGAATTGTAAAGACCACTCGTTTCTTATATTACAAAAAAGTTGCAACATGTTCTGCTAATTTTGGCCTCTACAGCTTGTAAAATAATACGAGCTTTATTCTCCTTGTTAGTCAGGTTTATTCCGTGTTGACTTGGTGGATTCGTTTTAATTCCAGAAATAAGGCCTTTCGTTAACTTTATCCTCGACTTCGTTCATCATGTGTGTTTTTTACTTATTTCGTGTGTGTTATCAATATTTCTTGAAGAAAGTTTTATTCCTCATCTCTGGAACTAATTTATACGCTGCGAGAGAAGGGTCGCTTAACTCTCCAGCACGCACACAGGTAAGACGTGGGTAGTTTTCCAATGTTGAATGTATAATGAATGTCAGTCGTTGTCGCGCAGGCAGCACCACACTGAAGATTGAAGAGGGTGCCATTAAAAAGCCCGACGTCAAAAAATGGATAAGTCATCCAACTGTTTAGTATAAACTGTCGATAATTATACCAGAGGGGAATAATCTCTTCAGTCTTCTCCTCGCCTCTGTTTGGCCATTCAAATATAAAATGAATTCATATTCTCCACCTAAATTGAGCTGCACATTTTCATCCATAATGCAGGCGACTCTTCGTATAGCTTATTCCAACAAGAGGAACAAGTCTCAAACAAACGAGCCAAGATGATTGCAAAAGAAGTTTAGCTCTCGGGACCACCCTAATCTACATTAAGTCTAGCCACAAAAATAAGTTGAAATCGTTTTTGTTTTCCCGTCTAAAAACACTTTCATTTTACACTTCTTTGAGAAGCTGATCTAATCAGCTATCTCGTCACTCATCAGTGTTTATTTAGGACGAATCCCTGTCGTAACTTGAGGCAAAGACTCATAGAGCATTGACGCAGAGTAGTAAGTATACACACACAGACATCTCTTTTTCAATCTAGGTTGTCTCCAGTGTTACGTTAGTTTATCGTTTATCCCCTAAAACTTCATTAGGTTTTAACGTTTAATGCCTTGACCAACATACGTCTCTAATACGATTTCCTACAAGTTCCTTACTGTGGGTTGCCGTTTTTTTTTCTTCTCTCTAGGCAGTCTAGACTTGGAAGAAGCTTCTAAAGTGGGATACGGCTTTAAAGTTGTCGTGAATTGTAGCTTCGCTGATGGTACGACTTTACCTTCTTCCACCTTCGCCGTATGGTTCTCGACACCACTGTTCGTACATAATACATCGCTTATAAAAGGGACGAGAGAGAAGGAGGGAGAAATAAGGGAAAAAGGATAGGGGCGGTATAGAAGCAGCAGCAGTGGCAGCGTCAGGTAAGCGTGTGGAATGTAGGTAGGAACTAAAGAAGCTCTGCACTATTGTGATTAGCCGGACGACGTCTTTCTAGCTTAGGGTTCTTTCAATGAAGAGCGAACGGCCGTAGGCATTAACTCGGCTTACATACGAATAACATGCAGGGTCGCACGAGTTCGCTGTTTTGCCACCAGATTTAATCGCTTAATCATCCGAATGTGTGAATATCTCACATCAAAAAAGACCACCTTCTTTTATTCCTTTTGAAGGATTTTGCAAGATTACATCTGCTCTGGTGACTGACCCTCCCCATTCTGATGGATCTCTAATCCGGAAGGAATTGAGATCTTTCCGATTTCATCAGTAGATTATACGTTATGACACAATCGGTGCATCAATGATTCGACAATTTCTACCTCAATACATCGATTCATTAATAAACACGTCTATAACGATACTTAAAATTTGATTGCAGGATATCTCTTCTCGCTACTGTTTATAATTAAGAACCTAATTCCATGTTTCATTAAAGTAATATCGGGTGCTTGCTGTGAAATAATCATGAAAATTGCAAAACAGATTTTCAATTATTCACAGCAAAGCGACGACAGAGTTCAAAGCTGTAGCAGCGATTTTATATCTCCGTTGCGGTTACAGCACACTGCAGAGTGGAGTTCGTGTGTGTAAATGTGTACACTCTGTACATCTCTACAACCACGACCCACAACTATAGACAATCGTTTTACCAGCTTTCCGCAAATCCAAGCGAATGAAAATGATCCCTTGAAATGAAAATCCTTTTCATCTTGGATTAAGTGGTATTGCAGAACTGAGGGCTATCAAGAATTAAAAGGGAAATCTACTATGTACACAAGTGGGAAGTACTTCATAACTGAGGTTGTACCGAAATTAGATATTGATGTTCAATATCGACATATCGAACGCGCACCAATAATCGCCCTGCCGCCATCACCACATTCGTTTCCAGGCATCCTGTAATTATTGGTGGTACTGAAAGCAGGACATTCGTCAAAATGACGAAATCTGATCATTCATGTTCTGGCAATACTATACCGAAATATCTGATGAAATTGTTTGTTGTCTGTTGCTTGTGACATTTTAGTTTAAATTGACAAATGTTGTCAGAGAGATATTTTTTTCTTATTTTTAACTCCATTCTAACATCAGGTCGTGATATTAATGAAGGGACATCCACTTCAGAATTTTCCCCGATGTATCTAGAGATAAAGATACTTAACACAAGACCTAGAGATTTCTAGTGAGATTCACAGTTGGGAGGAAGCCTCTACAATTTATATTTTTAATGACCTAATAAATAAGAGTCCTCTCTTTCCCCAATCGGGGTGGTGGTTGGTGGCCGCCAGTGGAGTGGGAAACCGGGATGACCGTGCCACTAGGAATTTTTGGTACTGGGAAATGACAGTAAATTTATATTTTCTTTAGGGAAACTTTTTACAATGCAAATATAGTAGCGATTGAATTGGGCCAATTTTGAATGGAATACATACTTAAGTAATTCATGTAAATTTTATTTCGAATTAAACCGATAATTTCTCATGTGAGTTTAGACTCACCCTGACCATTAAAAAATAAATGACAAATTTTTAATAAAAATTTCCTCGCTGTAGAAATTGTATTGTATATAAACCGAGATATAAACGATAGTGAATAATATTGTCATCTACGACAGAATCAATTTTGGTCGCTAATCTGTGTCGACCCCAATTACATTGAGCTTTCATCGCTCGGATTATCATAATCGTTAATGCCTAGTGATGTCGACGTTAAACAATCGGGCTTGTCTGTAGCACACGTCGCAAGCTGATCTGATGCCGATATAGCTAATATACAGCATGTCCCACCTGACTTTTAGTGGGAAATTATCTGGGACACGTACTTTACGTTAAAAGGTTGAAATGACGACACCAATCTCGCTTTAATGTCGTTAACATGAAAAGTTGGAGAAGCCGACCAACTACCGGGTAGTGTTGGGAACTTGTGAGAGAAGCCGAGTCAAGTGTAACGCAATTCCTTGCGGTATTTGGCATCGCTATATAAAGTACCTAGGCTGCTGAGAGTTAGACGGCCGGCCATAAAATTGCCGGCTCGCAAACGAACGGCACGTCCGATTTGGACTGTGCATCGCTGCAATAATGCCGCTGCTGCTCATTCAGTAATTGTAGGCATGGGAGTATGAGAACCACTCCATAAAGAACACCGTAAGCAGCGAATCTTGCAAAAGAGATAATCGCCAAGATCTAGTTGCTCTTAAACGGCTACATACATTTAACCATCGCAAAAAACCTCTGCTAATTAAACCAAACATCTTGTTGACAGTTTACACAGTTGCAAATTGACAGAAGCATCTTCAACACTATTCAAATTTGTCAAGAAATTAGCCGACAAAATCATACGTCATTATATGTGACGGATTAATGTTTGATCTATCTTTGACCAATTAATCATCTTTGTGTAATCACTGTAATCCTATTCCAGGCAGATCGGCTATTTCATTCTGACAATTTTCTTTTCATGTTGTATTTTATTGCTACAGCTTTTGATCTTTAGTGTACTTCCCTTTCGCTGTGCGCCCTTCAGTGCCCATGATAATAGCACAATTATTGAACACTCCTTGTGTTCAATGGCGGAAACGGCAGCGGTACCATAATTCGATTAACATTCAGAATTGTTTTACGATGTCTGACTGGCTTTTTTTGATTATGAAAATATTTCAAATTAAGGTGTTACAGTTGTTGATAATAAAAACGATTTCCAAGAGTTAAGAGAAATATATTGTATGAACACGAAGTGAAAAAAATTAGTAGCTATAAATTATTGGCTTCTGTTCCATGTTACGTCACAAATCCTTCAAATTTCGTAACATTATATGATACTTTATTGAACACACTAATCCTCCCTAGAATGTTGATACGAATCGCGCTAGGGAAAAAGTGGTATTTGCCATACTTTATATATATTTTTTTAACTTTCAATCTAGGAGAAAATACCATTCAACTGTACTTTTTTCTTAGTCTTATCCATTCGCCGGCAAATCGGGCCCATTTATGGTGTACTGACCGGTCCGTGAAGAAGGCAGAAGTCTTCACAATCTATACTCCGTTATGGCCTTTACCAGAGGTTCTCTCCACACTTTCTTCAAGATATCTGGTATCCAGGAATACCTCTCTCTATTATACTAAGAACCATCATCGTCATTTTGTGTTAGATAAAAGCAAATTAGTTTTGAATGAACCAAGAGGTATTCCTAGAATATTATTTTTCAATTGACTTCCCGCTCAAGCTCAATTAAAAAGGATGAACCGTGTTTCCATTGATAAATTTTTGCCTAAAGCCCACGCACTTGATTGTTAGGTTCCACAGTTGATTGCGCAACCATTGAATCAGCTTTCTGCTAAACTTGGACCGTTTCGAATTCGAGAGTTCCATCCGGTCGAGAGGTCTAGTTAATAGAATGCACTGCATTACAGAAACGACTTGAATGTATTGATACTATTCTAGAATTGTGCGAAAGCTAGAGAGAATTGGCCAGTCCTCGACCATGAAAAATATCTCGGCACTCCCTGCAAGCCTAATTGCGAGTGAAACGTTTTGTTATACCAACTGTCCGACCATTTGCTTCGTGGGTCGGGCATGGGTTAACTCAGTTAAGCGCTTCGTTGATTGAAGCGCATGAACTTGTTTATTCGTTTGAATTCGACCCAGAGAAACAAAGGATATATATGATCCAACGAATCGGAAAAGCCAAATTCCATTTAGAAAAGGGGTTATAATGTTAGATGGTGGATACTTTTGCCCCCTGGCACACCACAACCTTTTCAAAACAATTTTTATTTAAACTAGTTTGTTTACAATGAATCCTTTGAAATGAATGTTTTGAGAGGGAATATTGAAGTCGCAGTCTCGGTCGCAGTTTCTAATTACAAAAGTCCAGTGAAATAGAAGTGCATTGGTACGAAAACCCATTTGTCAGAACAGAGAGACAAAGAGGATTTGTACATTTAGTGGTTTGTAGGTGGTTAGTTAATTTCAAGCAGCGGGTGAATTCCAAGCAGAGGCGTGGAAATTGGTCCCCGGAGATTTTCCCTTTTTGAGGTTTGCGGCTTTCTCTTTTCAGCCGAGTTCTTCTCAACCACCAAATAATTTTGTACCCCAAACAAGGGCTTGAAAACTTCAACATTCTTAAGAGACCAAGTTTCTAAGCCTGGAGAAAGTGTCCTAAGTACCCGGTAACACCAGGTTGCCAAAACTCACTTTCAACTTGTCGAGCCGACAAATTCCAAGAGAACCCAGACTCATTTCTCAGGGTGCAAAGCTATAGCCGAAAATTCTCGAATGACACGCCCGTTTTATTGCTGCTAATTGGATAATTTTGCAATTGGTATCAACAGGGTTCTCTTCCTACCCTAAAGAAGCTAAACCAATTTTTGTAATTGTTTCCCCGAATAGTGTTCTTTTGCTTTCAAGCAATTTAGTTTATCATTTCCTGACGACGAGATACTGAATTGCAAGAAATTGCACAAATAAGAGACCGCAAAGAGCATCTGGAAAAAAAGATCAATACTTTAGACTCACTTTAGAGACCTACGCCAAGTTGCGGAGTCATCAAGACATCTAAATGATGTACAAGTCCCACGACTGATCGTTATCTGTGAATTGAAATGAATGCCGAGCAAGCAACCAGGTGCGATTTAATTCTCGAATCGTCGAAAGTCCGAAGTTATCGGCGATGTCAAAGCAATGGTGGGTTTGCGCTTGGGTTTGGAACGCATCGCCGAATAGGTTTATTACCGAAACAAGCTCATTTCCGCAGGCAGCTGTTGAACGGAATTCTTTGTTTTTCAATGTAAGTCAGTGCAATGAGGCGTCACTACCAATTTTAATTCCATCTCCTTCCCACGTAGCATCTGCTTTGCAAGGTGTGAACGTGTCGGGCTTTGAGGCCTGGTTAAGTACCGGCGTTGGAAATTTTGACGGGATCGTGACTAGCTCGATTCGAACCCTAAATACAGTGATTTCATTCTATGTGTGATATACATGTATATTTTGATATTGTAGATGTATATTTCTATATTGTGTGTGTATTTTGTGCACGTATAGTCCCATTCTGTATAGTCAGTCTCAGGTAAGTTGCCGATCTTGCCTGCAGCGTTCAGCTCACTCGTTAGGCGTCTTGATTTATGCCTCGTCAACGTTGAAAGACCTTGTCTTGAACCCGATCAAAGACGATCGTCAATTTTAAATATACAAGATGGGAGAGGCCTTTGGACATCTATTGTCCATTCATTAATTATGATATTTATTGTTGTTCCTGGTGGGACATTGTGTGGATCCAACACCAGGGATATTATTTTAATTGAGATTTTAAGATTCCATTGGGATTCTAATTGAACGATTTATCTACTAGATTATTATATTGCTTGTCATCATCTTAGATGTTGAAAGAGTTTTTTTTCCCCGGGAAATATTCTTCAGAATAATTTACATTCCTTTTTCCAATTCCCCAGGTCTAGAAAAGACTTTCAGAAAAGTTTATATTGCTTTCATGAACTAAATTAGAGTTTATATACGTGGTCGCATCGGATATTCCTCTGCAAAGCGCGCTGCAAAGTCTCAACTGTCGCGTAGCTTGCATCAAGACTTTAGGATCACAAGTTGCCAAGTTTACGACATGCTGACTCTTTAGGGAGTTCATAAGAGTAAGGTGTGCATGGCTCAGAGAGCGATTTCTGAATATATTTGCTGATACATTAATCATCAAATTAAATGATATACACGCTCTGTGTAAAGATATATTTGTATCGAAACATTGTGGGAGAAATAATTTGTTGGGCTAAAAAGGGGCTCAGTGTAGATTAGAATGTAGATGTGGGTAGATGGAAGAATGTAGATGGTTGCGGTGTTCTCCAATGTGGAGTAACCTTTGATGGTATAAAGTGGAAAGGTGAGAGATAAAAAGGCGATTTTTTTTTTGGCAGCCTTGGCAACATTGATAGTGTGCGGAGAGTTGCAGGTTATGTAGAAAGTGTAGCGTGTACACCTACACCATTGACCGATGATTATCGTGACTCCGGGTGGATCCCTGAGAGTTATGGTCGTAAGGGCGAATAAAGACCGATCGGCGAGATACGATCACGTACCGTGACGAACTTCGATCATGGTTGAGCGGTCGCCTCCTTTGTTTAAAAGCACCCGTTTGCTTGCTCGTGGGATTATCTTTGCTCGAGCGATCAGGTATCTGAAAATCATCTGAAGTAAATGCCGCAGTCACGGGAGAATCCTTCCTCCGTATTAAATCATCTCACTCTGATGGCAATGTCCCGCATACTCGATCTCTCTTTACATACTCAGCTAACTTGCAGAATTGACCTTTTTATATTATTGCTCAGTGCATATACTATTGCATTGGCAGTTACTCTGAACATCTTAGTCAGATTCGTTGTCGACTCTCCTCTTTTTCACTCGATCAGATACCTGGTGGATTCCATGTCAAGTGATTGCAAAATTGTTCGTGTTCAAGTTGGATTTGGATTTGAATATATTTGGACCTTTGATACTGTGAAGAAAAGCCCGAAAATTCTTGTCATCACTTGTCTTTATAAGACTATAAGGTGTGCTGGGGAATTCGCAATCTCGAAGGCCCACACGATTACCTTCCGGCTGCACACCCAGTCCTAATGCTCCTTTGTACTACACTACTACCGGGTGCATCCATCTGCCCTTTTATTCCCACTATACATCTCAAAGAAATCTCCTTTCATTCCTACTCATCCAATAACAAATATCTCACAGGGATATATAGACATTAGGAAAGACTCCATTCTCCCTTGTAAAAGAAATCCGAGCACTGGATTTATGCGCTGTAAATAGGACGTAAAAGTGTCCTCATTTGATTTAAAGACCTCCATGCTCGCGCTTGTCAATATTTCATCGCTTCCATTCTCAAGTATTATTTCAATTAATCACTACTTTCCACCCAAACTTCCAACAAATCTCTACGTTGAGCCATATTTAAAAGTATATCAATTTTATTTACCAAGCCAACCAAACAAAAAAACTGTTCTGTTTTTCCCCATTTCCGATGCTGATTGTTATTCCAAACAAAATTCCATTGCGTTTATGATTTTTTCCTCAATGAAAACATTTTATGGACTATCTCGTTCCATTTCCACAAATCTGATTTCGCGTTCCACCGAGAATGAATATTCACGAAAAAAAATAAATCTGTCAATCGTCGTTTGTTTGTTTTTTTTTTTTTTACTTGGCAGAAAATATCATTAGGCACACAGTTGTTGATATTATTTTGGAATTTCCAAACACTTGTTGCTCAATTTGAGGAGTATAAGATTAGGAAAACATTAATTGTGAACACGAGCAAAGCCAAATGCGAGCTAAACAAAAATGCGCAATCGTGAATCTCAGTGGGTCGATAAGTTGAGTCGAATGATATTTTCCGAGCTCGAGTTTCTCATTGACAATAGCAATTTTTCAAGATATTTTATAAAGGAAGGGGCACTAAAGGTGACATCTTTCCTCGCATCTTTCGTTATTTCCTAGACTGGATATGCACTCAAGTTGAACCAAATGATTATTAAACTTAATATCCACTTTGACTCGAGATATCACTTTTTTCCTGCTGACTTATATGAGAAATTAATGAGTCGATAATAATGGTCATAATTTATATTGCCACCTCGCAAATGTAACAAGTCTTGAACGTGTGATCTTAATTTAGATTAGGATTTGAAAATGGCGCTAACAAAAATATCACCAGTTGCAGCGTAGCAGGTAATAGTTTGTTTTTACTGCCTTATGAACTCGTAAACTGGAACACTGTCCAAACAAGCAGCCATTTATTCTTGCCGTTACGACCTGTTCTTTGTACAAAGTAGAAATTTAAAGCAAATTTTTCTCCCTTTAATTTATCGCCGAACAATCTAGTTCAAATCTCGAGCAAAAATATAGTTCCTCCTTTCCCTGTGTGCAACATTTTTTACGCATAAGGACATAAGGATGAACAATAATATAAAACGAGTTTATTATTCCTTGCATATGTAGTCTGACTGTAACACTTCACGAGAGTATTCTTAAAAATTACATTACTTTTAGGAGGATTCATATAAAGGTAAAAACAGGTTGGGAACTTATAGTTTTCATCTACCCTCATTTTCTAGAAGGGGAAAAAAGTGGAGAAAAAAAAGTATATGCGTGATTAGCGTTGAACTCGACTTTTAAGATATAAATTCTTGGCACGAAGCGCGTCCGTAAGAGCATTATACGGATACAACGCAATAACTGGATTACCCAGAAAATTTCTAACGCAGGGGTAATAAATTTTTATACATTCTAACTTCCAAGTCGTATGTATGTGCACTGTGCACGATCTGGCGAGCATTTCCACTTGCCGGAAAATAAGTTTAAACTTGGTCCGGCAAGTAAACGCCGAAATGTTTGAATTCGAGTTCTAAAAGGATCATGGCACGTAACACAAACACCAAGTCCGGCTTGATTTGTTTATAGCTTCACCCGTTTCCTTTGAGCAAATGGTAAAAAAGTGTATGGAAGTACGCATGTATACGCTCTATAGAAGAAATATTATTTTAAACTAGATTTTGGAATTGTCCATTCTTCAATTTGTTTTTTGTTGTGTGTGGAATTTCTAAAAAATGATTTTAGGTTAAAGAATGTGCATTTTTTTTTCTTCAAATCGAACTCGAGCTTATTTATGCAATTCAGAATTCATGCCTATTTTCAAAATTAATTCCAAATATCAATGCTTCCATTGGCGTTCATACCGTCCGAGAATACATTAAGCAATAATTACCTAATTTCTATGATTCCGAATCGTTGCCGTAATTTGCAATTGAAATCAGTCATCCTGTTATTGAATAATTAAGCTGGATTTAGTTAAGTCTTGCATCATGCATAATGAGTAAGGGTTTGAATTACTTTCCCAAACAAAATACTATTCGAAATCAGTCTTTACATGACGCTATTGGAATAAAAGTGTGTTCAAACATCTCTTTCAATTCGATATATGTAAATTGGTTGGTAATATAATGGAAGAGAGTTCTCAGTAGATTTTCAGTAGAAAATTCAATCTATGTGAAAGTAGGAAGCAATAAGGAATCGATGCTATGTAAATTTAAAAGATATTCAAGAAATTCGTCTAAAAATGAGTATTTTATTGAATTATGGAGAAAAAGAACTCAAAATGCATACAATTTATAAAAAAAACCATATTCATGCTGTGAAGAATAGTTTGTTTCGCTGAAAAACCAAGTCCTCTTGCGACATGTACTTTGCGATTCGATCAAAGTCGCGCAAGGCGAGCGTAAAATAAATACGGTGTGCTTTGAAACTCGCGAAATACACCATTGGGAGAAGTAATCGAACGAAAAGTTTTTTTTTCACAGGAGAATGATACCTTTCAAGCTTTTACGATCGGAATTTGGATCCGAGAGTAAAATCGGTTGCGCCACGAGAACGACGATGAATCCATTGAAAACCCTTGGAAACTAAATAACGGAATCTCTCCTTCGAATCCCTGAAAAGTGTAAAAAAAGGCAATGTGATAAAACTTTTGTTATAAGTAATACTTCTCCGCGAATCTAGAATTCCGATGATTATTTATTGACTTTCGTCCACTCATCCATACATTGTTGAGCTCAATTATAGATATTAATTAGATAAAAAAAGTCGGTAATGGACCTAATTACATTTATTTCACCCAGCAGCAATCGGCATATGTGTGTGTGTGTGTTCATTTTGTTGTCACTTACATCGCTCCATTCACCAATGGTTCAATTACTTTTTCAGTAATTAAATCGGTTACCACGTAAACCGGCCATTTCCTCTTTCGTTACTTTACAGTTTAATTGCTACGAACCAGCCGACATGGACACACTTGAAAAACGATTGTAAAAAAGTTTCTTCTTCGAAATAATCAAGCGCATATTGCATTTTCGTGGGGCTTGAGTCACGCCGCGAATTCCCATCAGTCACATAATATTCTCACGAGTAGAATAAAAAAATGAAAAAAGGGTGTATAGAAATTAATCAAATGTAAATTTTATTGTGGAATCATGAATGGAAATGCCTTTTTTATGTTCTTTCGTACATTCTTAAATGACACGCTATTGCACTTTTCACTAATTAACAAAATTCTTCGCTGAATCGTGTACATTTCTGGGGATTCCCGATATATCAAAACATTGCAAATGAACCAATTTAACATCGTTGCCATCCATTCTATTGCAGACTCGATTATCTGAAAACCGTTTTTTCATATCATCTTTCACACTCACCAAACGAAATCACGAGCGATGTGTAAAATTGTTATAGATAGGAGGGAATAGATTGATTGACTCTAGCGAATATTTCAGTTTTATTGACCTCTCTCTATAATAATCTATATGTATATACTATGTATCTGTCGCAAAAAAAGAATGTGTTATGAAACAAACCAACTTGTTTTTTTTGTGGCGAAAATCTCTGGCTGATATCTGCGCGTCATGAAAAAGTAACGAAAAAGTCTGTCGCGTGCATATTTTGTTTCACGCAAACGAATTTGAGACTTTGGTGAAATTAACGCGCTGGAAGTTGTCACTTATGAGCATTCCACGACTAAATGTCACTGGGGTTTCTAAATTTATACATCTGCGTTATCTGGATTCTATCAGGCGTTTTTACATTCTTATTCTTGGATCTTCAGTTTGCAGTAATGAGACTCTGGTTTCTTTCTAAACCGATGCTGCAGAAAGAAATTCTCAAGAAAATAATCGCGGTTTTGAAGATTTTTAATATTTTTTAATCATGTGGGTTTCTCGTTATGAGAGACATAAAAAGTTGAAATTGTAGAGATGAGAATGTAGTTGCTTTTAAAAATTTGAAACTAAGAAGGAATTTAATACATGGTGACTTTCGAGAAAATTTTAATTATAATTGAAATAACAAAGACTATTTTTGGGAGCAGATAAATGTGCCGTTAATAAGTTGGTATCGTTAGAGATTTAAAAATATTATTATTATAATCATTATATTCATTTTTTACGAAAAACAAGTTCGATATTGCTACTATATAATTGACCTGAATTTATATTTTTCAGCTTTATTTTCCATATCGGATAATTGCTGAAAAGTTTTATATTTCACATAGTTTCAGATTGAATTTTCTTCATTTTATGGTTAAAAACAATTATTCATGAATTCATAAACTTCTCAAGCTAAACTCATTAGCAAGTTTGCTGTAGTGAGTCGCTTTGGTCGCTTTTTCCAGTTTATGGTCACTTCGGAATGAACGTTCCTAGCGTTTCTAGTAATTATCTAAAAATATGGGCACTTTTTTGATAATTCATGCAAGTTTTTTAACTTCAAATTTAAGACTTCGAAAGAACATAGCAGAACAGAAAACCATTGGTGAAAAATTCTTTCATCTTATTTAAAATATACAAATTTTAATTTTGCGTTCATTTATTTTCGCGTCCTAAAATGTTTTTACTGAAAACTACCCTGAATTCAGCGGACTTTTGAGGTTCGCTGTTTTACAGTGAATTGTTGAAGATAGCTTGGTGAATTTTAAATTTGAATTGGTAACAGAAGCATTAGGATTACCGTCTTTTGAAATAAACCCAAGTTTTTACCCTGATGTTTTCATTTTATGGCCGAGAAGTAACTTTAAAATACTTCTTTTTTTACTACTCCAGGATCATTTATATTTATACGATATTATTTTGAACACGAAATTCGCATTCATGGGGTTCCAGTGTTGTACTAACTAATCAATTTTTTTTATACAATTAAACAAAAACTTTTTTTAGGATAAGCGTAACTCGTACACGAAAAAAAATGAATTCTCATCCGTAACATCTAGATGTTTAGGGTTAACCACATTTAATATTTAACTACGAGACAGCTATCTGGGATGTTAGAGGTTAACACCTGTAGATAGTGTAGGTGTTAAAAATTATGCCCAGGACCATGGAACCGGATATCCGAAGCTCTGCAGCTATCCTAGAGAAACAATAGTATTTTGTTCAACTATCTTAGTTCACACAAACAATTCACTCCTTTGTTATTCATAATAAATATTAATCGCCATCAGTTGTTAAAAGTTGAAATATGAAACAAAATAACATTGTCGCAAACCGCGCAAGCACTCTGACGGCGAGTTAAGTATCTGTATGTTGAAGTTTCACATCCCAGATAGTAATAAAACCAAATAAATATTTTTATTGACGCTGAAAATCAAATCCCTCAACATCTATGCTTAAACATCCATTTTCCTCTTTGTACAGAGCCATGCCTAGTTGAGTTGATTGCTGAGGAGGGCACCAGTCTCCTGCCAACATTCATGCAAACGGCACGCGGTATTCTCAAGCGGTCACCCATCCAAGTACTTACTGCTCCCACCCCTTAACTCGAGTAATCGGATTCAGAACTAGTTTTTTGAGCGAGGCATCGCCGTAAGCCTAATATGTTTCCCCGAATTCGCGAAAGTTCCCCATCTCCCTCACCCGCATTTGAGCCTGGTTTGTATCATTTCGTCTAAATCCAAACTGAGCGAAACTAACTGGGTGTTCTTCTCTGAAACGCGTTTGTTTGACTGCATTCCCGTGGTGCTGACTGCAGTCTACCGACTACTCACTACAGCTCGTCCATGTTTGAACCGTTGCCCGAATTGTGTATTTATTTAGCCCACCGTACCACCCGGCGGCTTTTGGCCACAGCCATAACTTTTGGGGTCCCGTATGTCCATTATCCTACGTTGATACAGTCATGAATCTTGGCCGCACCAGGTCACACTTGACTTACAACATGTCCGTCGTTGACGTTAAAAAAAAAGAGGACCCAGTTAAACTCAAATTAAATTTCAGCAGCCTCCAACACCTCCGCGTTGTGCTGTGCTACGTTTGCTGAATTAGAATCTCTCCATGAATCAAGCAACCGGCGTTTTTCCTTCGGCACCGTTTCCGCCATTTCCTGCTTTTACTTGCGCGCAGCAGCACCCGCTGCAGACTGATTCCTAGAAATTCCCCACTAAAGTCCCCTATTATACTGTCGTGTGTACTGTGTACCCTCCGAAACGACCAAGCTTCCTAATAGCTTTTCAAAACTATTACGGGACCCCTCTATGTGAAAAATCAACACCCATACGTGATTCCTCAGCAAACTCTAATCATATTTTGAAATGTTTATTCCGATCATATTTCTTCTTCTCTACATCTTTTCTCTATTTTTACTCTATCTTCTCTGCTCGTTATCATGTACAGTTGTACACTGTAAAACTACACTCTACCGTCTTCATGAATGTATGTATATTTGTTTTTAAAAACTGGAACGGAAGTCTATAGAGTATAGAGTTATAGAGTGTAAATTTGGAGGTAAGAAACCTCTCTTTTTCCATAACGACGCTTGTTCAAATTAGGAAAGATCCTTCCTTTATCTACGCTAATGGGCCCACTGTGCGTGAACTAACTTTTTTAAGTATTGCCTCGAAAATTTCAACGAGATCATAAATTTCGTTACCTCAAACCTCTTTTACGAGTTCCTTAATTTTTTTAATGTGCCCTTGAATGCTAATTGGATACGTTTTGTGATAATTTTCTAACAGTCGTGTTATTCTTTCTGTTTCAGGTGAGTTTGAATGGACTATCCTATTCTGGAGTT
The DNA here is from genome assembly GCA_011762715.2 of Neuroterus valhalla. Classification (NCBI taxonomy): domain Eukaryota; kingdom Metazoa; phylum Arthropoda; class Insecta; order Hymenoptera; family Cynipidae; genus Neuroterus; species Neuroterus valhalla. The sequence goes on from WSXT02189803.1 coordinate 30,851, forward strand.
CTAGTGTGATTCTACGGGTAAACTAATTAACTAAGCTGATGAGTATGGATCCATATTTTCAAAATCAGAAGTAGCGAGTCATGCCTTCAAATTGCATGTTCAATTTTCTTTACAATTATCTTTTGAGTCTTTCTATAAGCTCTTGCGATGTAGAAATGGCTCCAATTTTGTCTCTATTCAAAATAGAGCTTTAGTTGTTGGCAGTGTAGAAATTTCTCATTTTTTTCTTACTAATAGAAAGTCTATGGTTGAGCAGTAAGGTCCCAATCTTGTATTTTATATATGCTTTAGTTGGATCATCATTAAAGTAAAATAAAGAAAATACGATACAGGCACTGTTTGACTCTCTTAGTTTGGCTTTCTCTACTATATGATTTTGTCAATTTCCACCGGGATTTACTATCAAATTTTTAATCATGATTTCGTTTTTTTTTTTTAAATTTTATCATTTTGCGAAAAAATTATTGAAATTCAGTTGTGGCTGCAATTTCGATTGTTCGGTTAGAAATTCATGTTCCCAGGTGGAAAATATAAGTAACTGTTTTGCTAAAAATTCATCTTTTTGGTTGAAGGGGATCTGTTTTGTTAGAAGTTTAACAATCTGGTTGAAAATTCGTCTTTTGCAGTAAAAATTCAACTATTTTAATGGAAAATTCAAAAAAAGCTCATATGTTAGAAATTTCATTTTTAGATTGAAGACTCGACCATTTTGTAAAAAATTTGTCTGTTTTTTCTAAAAACTTATTTTTTTGGTACAGGAATTTCATTTTCTTTTCCGTAAAAAATTAAAAATTCTTTTGGAAAGCCAGTTTCATTCAAAATTAGCTTCTCTGTTAAAAATTAGCTTTTCTGTTGGATATTAATATTTTCAGGCTTAAAATTTTAGTTCAAAAGTCAGCAGTTTTGTTGGAATGAATCGTTTTTGTTGAAATTTTAACAATTTGGTTGAAAATAAATATTTTTTTGGGAAAGGATCTTCTTTGTTGGAAGTTTAACAATTCGGTTGAAACTTAATTTTTTTGTTCGAAGTTCAACAGTTTCGTTAAAAATTAATTATTGTGTTGGAAATTTGTATTTTCTGATTGCAAGTTCAACTCTTTCATCGAGAACTTGTTGTTTTAGGTAAAAAATAAAAAAATTTTATAGATAAATCGTTCTCCTGTAATGAAATTTTTCTTTTTTTTCGGAAATTTAACACTTTTGTTGAAAATTCAACTTTTATGGGTAGGTAGAAATTCAAATATTTGAGTCAGAGAAAAAACCCTTTTGATACCAAATTCGTATTTTTCGATAGAAAATTCAACAAGTTTGTAGAAGATCAGTCTCTTTCAGTCGAGAATTCAACAATTTTTTTGGAAATCAGCCTTTTTGTGGAGAATAAACTTTTTGGATAAAAAGTTCCATTTTTTTTTGGTATAAATCTCTCTTATTTTAATAAAAATTTTCTCTTTTTAGTTGAAAATTCACCAATTTTGTTAAAAAGTCATATCATAATTTAGTTAATAATTCATTGAATGAAAAGTTTTTCTTGGATAAAAAATTGTTCTTGGTCGAAAATTCACCTCTTTTCTTGAAAATTTGTATTCCCGGTCTCTTACTGAAAAATTGAATTGTGGTTAGAAAATCTTTTTTTTTAATTAATATTCTTTGCTTAAAATTCCACATTTTGGTCAAAATATTTTTTTTTTACCGAGAAATCTTTCCTGGTTAAGAATTGAACTATTTTTTTGGAATTTCGTCTTTTTGTCTTGTCAAATACATCTCTATTATTCGAAAATTCATTGTTAACTGGAAACATAGTTGTCTGGGTCTAGAATCTAGACGATCAGTTGGGCGATAAAAATCAACCCTCATTAAGTGAGCTGTTGGAAGTTCCAGCTGGAGACTAGAGCCTGATTAAAACAGCATTACAGAATTAGTCCAGCTCTCTCCAGTTGCGTTGATTAGCACCTGATCAGAAGTAGGGAAAACTATAAACGACCCTGCTAAATTCAGATTTCAATTTCTGCGTGTTTTGTACTGTAATGGAACAAAACTTTGACTGTGCAATAAATCAAGAATCGACACATTCTCCTCCAGAATTGATGGGATCGGTTACCCATTAATTGAAAAAATATAATAAGACAGCTATTGATAAAATACGTATAGTGTATTGTGTGGTTGAGGTCTTTTGTTCGAGGTGTGGTAGAATCGCCACGGGCCGAAGGTGCAGTCAAGTGGAGTGGGGTATGGGGGATGGAGGATGGAGGATGACGTGCAACGGCTGGCGTTTTGATGCATTAGGTGTCTAATCTTTACCTCCCAGAAAGTGATATCTAGCGTGGTTAATGCGAGGCAAAAGTTTTTCTAGCCGCAACAGACGAGAGCTGAAAATTTTTCCCCAGCGACGTGGCAACAATGCCGACCAGCTGTCGTCGAGTCAGGTCAAGATGCGAGATTGTAAGGTCTCTCCAGTCCACACAGTGTTCCTGGTCCTACACAAATATGTTTCTATACCAAAACGAAACCAGTCAACCCACGTGGCATCTTTACCCTCAGTCCTCACCTCTCCTCACCTCACCTCACCGCACCGCATTTATACGAATTTTTTGGTTCGTTATAGCATAATAAAAGAAAATTGCACTTTTCCTCAAGCGTCTCATGCTGGAAACTAGAAAGTAGTCAGAAGTATTATAAAAAATGATCCCATGCTTCAAAAATTCGATGGGGTGCCGATTCTTTTGAAATCACTACCATTCGATCTGACATGATTTCCAGTTTCGATTCCTGTCTGGATAATGATGATGTTAAGTATATGTATGCTAAACACTCTGTATATGCAGCTTCAGGGGAAAAAAGTATTTTTAGTCACTTTTTTAGGGAAGCACGGATATATATTTTTCTTTCATCCTTGGCGGTTGACACAAGTCAGTTTTATTACCTCAAACAAAACTTTGGTAGTTGTAAATTTCCCTTGGTATATACTCTCTTAAGTATACAAATTTCGACTGCGGTTTGTTCAGTGTGAAACATTCAAGAATCTTTTTAGGGCAAAAAAGATAGGAAAGTCAGATTTGGTCGATTCTTGGGAGAAATAGAGTCATTACACACAGGAACCAAAGAGGCAGATTAAAACTCGTTAGTCATCAGTAGAGAGGACACGAGTCGATAGCTGCGGGTGGTCATAGCTCTCACCTCGCTGTCAATCAAAGTATTGAAGCTGGCAACGCAAATATAAGTGACATGTTACGCAAAGAACATAACGTTCCATCGAAAAAAAGTGACATGCGAATGCTCTATGTCTCTATGAGTCTGACCGATATTAAATTTTGAAAGGCAAATTTAACGGGCATCCACTTTTTATACTTCTGGCAGTTCACACTCTACATTTCGACACAAGTCAAGAGCTCACTTTCGTCACGTTTTTCACTGTATTTTAATCAGATAAAGTGCGCCGACATCCGACCGTACGTCGCTCTCGTACGATCTGATAATCAAGGACGATGAAAATCGTAATAAAGATAAGGGAAAGTTATGCAATGCGTGTGAAGAATATTCATAAGTGTGTGACGAATGAGGAATATTGAGTAGGTAAAGGACAATTCTGGATTATGTATGTATACACATATATATGTATATGTGCTGCAAATTTCATAGCAGGCAAAGAAGGTCAGTTTAATTTTTTGATAGCATGACCCTAGCCGACATTATATGCATGATGAAAGCCCACCGTCGCACTGTGGAAAGTCCTATTAAAGCAATTAGCCACTGGTAGGAATATACCCCGAGCCTTCTTTGATCTTTTCACTTTGTTCTCCAAAATCTTTTGCCGAGTTGTCAATAGCAGCAACCCCTCGGAGCACTCGGAAGTAATATAACGATTACGCAAACTGGGGCGCGGGACTGAGATGTATAGAAAAAGGAGACACGACGAGGAGGACGGAAATTACTGTAAGAATAATAATCTTCGTTTTTCGTCCGCAGGGAAATGAAGTGACGCGAAATGAGCTTTCTTTGAGAAGTAGGTCTAAACTCTTCTTCCTTCCGGGCTTCCGAGTCGTAAATTTCTGAAAAAAAAGAAAAGAAGAGAAATCAAACCTCTGGTTCACATTCCGGAAAATTAGGAAATCATCCCAGTTGTATTTACATTCTCCGCATTTCAATTCACTGGGAATTCCTCTCGGAATCTCTTACTCGTAAATCACTGATGAGGTCAGAAATGGTAATAAAATTCGTAAACTCGACCCCTGGTGAGAGCAATGCTAATCTTATTAGAAATAAATCTAATGCAGTGCAGGTCACCCTTTATGCGCCTGCGTGCGAAACAAACGCATTTGCATTCTGTACGGATGCGCTGAATGCATTAGCATTTGAATCTTAAAACAAACTCATGTAGTACATACCCACCGGGAGTGTATCGCTGCTTTGCATTTCTACGATTCTTTTTCCAAGTTGCGATTTTCGCATGGCCTTACTGCAAACCTCGGGAAAAATGTTGTCGTTAATAAAAAATTCCAATCGTGCCCACACGATCCCGTTGATGTAACAGCATTTTTGTCACGAATTATTGTGATTTCAACTCACCGGGTCAAGCGTCAAGGGAACACCTTCACATCTTTCTAATACCAAACCATTTTTACTACCTGACATCACCCTAAGTCAGTTGTCAACTATATGTAGTAATTTTCTTTGACGAGATGTTTTATGATGCATTTGATGAAGCAATTAAGGAACAACCTGTTAATTTAAACTGAGAGCTTTAAGTAATGTCAGTATTTTAATGGAAGATCCCACTTTAATGCCCTTATATTTCATTGGCATTTTTTAACCCCTGCATAATGTGCACCCTCTTCTTTCTTTCTTTTTTTTTTTATCGAATTCATGGTTCTGTGCATGCTCAACGACCTCACACGAACCGCATTCGTTAGCAGCGCCGCTATTCGTCACGTTATTAGTAGTGCATATATAATGGCACATCTGTCGCCTGCTCAGCTACTATACTGAATAAACAAAAGAAATCCCCCCCCCCCCCCCCCCCCCCCCCCCCCCTCCTACCACACCACACCAGCGCAGGCAACCAAACCCCCAACAAACAACCCCACTCTATGAAAAA
>WSXT02189804.1:0-19980 GCA_011762715.2 Neuroterus valhalla
ATCCGGGACAGACCGTACCAGCCCGATCAGGGCCTGATCGGTAAAATGGATCCAGTATGGCGATTTCTGCATGGGATGCTCAAATACGAACAAATTGAAGTTTGTACAAAGTAATAATTTAGTTCAAACAAAGATAGACTTGAAATTAGAAATGAAACTTCTAAGTGTAATCGCCAAAAACACAAATTTTCTACAGAACAGTTTTATTTAAATTAATGAAATCTCTGGGCAAGTTAGAAGGACAAGTATAAGGTACTCATCCTCGTATCATCATCTATCTTTGCCGACTAGAGATTTTTCTATATTGGAAATTGTCACTTCCACATAAAAAAATATTATGAACACACATTTCGTCCAAAATTGGAAAAAATAGACGCGTATGTAGGAAAGCATTAGAGGCAAGTGGTCGCTTTCAATCTCAAATAAAATGTGAAATATCTCTTCTTACGACCCACACTACTGTTTATCCATTTTTTAAATAAAATTTAAGAGGCATTATTGATAATGAAAACGAACACCTCTTGTGCAATTCATGATTTTTTGTTTCGTTTTTGCTTTCAGAAATCGAAGCCCAAGAAGCTTGCAAATGGCTCAGAGCAGCAGGATTTCCACAGTACGCACAAATGTATGAAGGTGAGTCAAAAGTACTTTTGCTAATCCTCGAATTGACGACTGACTTGATTTTCACTTTTTTGTTTTACTTCATGGCTGCCTCTGTAAATCCTCTCCATATCATCTGTTTTGTGTTTGTTATTTTCATTACAGTCTCATTTCCACTTGTTCAAACCTAAGTGACACAACCTGAATTTTAAACATGGTGAGCAACCTGATTTGTTTGACTCAGGCCTGAGACGAATGACCTCGGTAGGATAGGTTATAAATTGTAATATCGTGACTTCAAACAGACTATGTGTTCCAATGCCTCAGGAATGAGGATTAGGCCAATGGGATACTTTCAAGAAAACACTCGTTCCCAACATTTTAATCTGGAGCAGCGCCAACGCTTCAAACAATAATCTCTTGACTCAATTTTACATTTATCCACTTCTTTCTTATTCCTTCTTACGAATCTCCTTCAAATTATATCAGCTTCTTACCACATTTGTGAACTTCTTGAAAAAATTATATATATATCTTTCCATAACCTAGATTTTCAGAAGAATCTAAAATGAAAGGATATAACTTAATGGATAGTTCGTAATGCATATCAGAGTCTTAGTTTATATTTATGAAAGAACATTAAATTTAGAATCATTTGTCAATTTAATTTGAAACATCTGGGCTTTAGAAAATCGCTATGTTCTCTAAATTTGAAGTCAGAATCAGGCGATTCATCAAAATTATTCATCATAGAATCTTTTACACTGAATTCTATCTTATTAAGAAGGCTTTCGGTGAAATTAAATCTTTTCTTCGAATTCAAGTTCGTTGACTTTAAGTGGGAGGCCTCACAAGTAGAATGACTATCCATTTTGGCGATCTTGTTGAAATTGGGGTTGAATTTTTGACATTTGATTCTCCCTAATTGGAAGACAAAGCTTTCAATGTTACATATGATATCTCGATTCGCAAAGCATTGATCTTTGACTTACGGGCGCGCCTAAATATCATCTGAGACAAGAGAACTTTTTTTTGACCACTCCTTAAGACAAAATTAAACTCTCATAAATAAATTTTTCACCTAAAGAAATATTCTCTCTTTTTGCATTCTTCACACTTCAGGGTGGTGATTTACCCGGGGAAGACCGGGAATTTTATTGAGCGGGGGAAAACCGGGAAATGACCGGGAATCCTTTTAAAAGCCCGAAAAAACCGTTAATTTACTTGACTCAAACTAGACAAATAAAATTTTACCAGAAAAATACGAGAGATAACCGCTTTCTTTTTATCAATAAGAATGAGATCTTATGATTTGATTTAAAGCATGTAAATTTCCTTTAGTCTGATTCTGGAATTTTTTAAATAAGTCTATACTTTATCAGAAAAATAATTTCTACTTTTTTTCTATTGTAAGAAAAACCTTTTGAAATTTTGTTGCTCCGTCAGATTTTTTTAGCTAATAATTATTTTGCCTGTAATATCAAAAACGTAATTCGAATCTTCTTAGTTTCAAATGAAGAAAACACTTTAAGAAGTTCTTTGAGTAGGAGTAGTATTTTGATGCAGAATTATTTCCAAATTTTAATAGGAAACCTGTTTGGATTGTTCATTACGAATTCAAAATTATGAAGTTGAATTATCAACTACATACATAAGATAGGCTCTTTTTTTGGAATTTAATTTTTTCTAAAAGGTGAAGTATTCAATTTTAAATTCACCTCTGGTTGGGAATGTCACTACTTCTTTAGAAATCCATTAATCTTCTCGGGGCAAAAATTCAAGTATTTATTTGAACATTGATTTTTGAGTTTGGAAATAGAACTATTTCTTTGAGGATCTCTGTAATTTGCAAAAAATGCCCCTTTTTGTAGAAAATTAATAAATACATCAATTCCAGTTGAAGATTTATCATTTTACTTTTAAATTAATCAGTTTGGTTGAAAATGAATGACCTGGACAAGAAATCATACTGTTATATTCTTAGTGAGAAAATTTATCTTTTCTAGTGAGAAAGTTAAAAATTTGGATGAAAATTAGTTTTTTTAAATTGAAAATCCAATAATTTCGTTGGAAAACCTCGTATTTTATTGAAAAATCGATATTTTGGAAGAAAATGATCTTTTCCTCCGAAAGTGAATTCTCATGTTTAAAAATTCTTTTTTACGGTTATCCATACAAGTTATACAGTTGGATATTTTCTATGTTATTCGAAAATTCATCTAGTTAAAAACACTTATGTTCGTTCAAAAATTAATTTTTGAAGCCAAAAACGTAATTATTCCACTTTTTGGTTGGAAATTTTTATCTTTTAAAATGCAACCATTATGTTGAAAAACTGTATTTTTTGGTTGGAAATTGATTTTTGATAAAAATTTCAATTATTCTACTTGAATTATGCAACTTAACCAATAATAATTCGTTAACAATGATGAAATTTTGTATAAAAATGTAGCAATTTGTTTGAAAGTTAGTTTTTTTGTTGAAAGTTAGTTTCAATTCTTAAAAGAAATTTTTGTAACTGAAACTTCAACTTATTTCAATTAAAAGTTCCATAATTGTAGTTGAAAATTCATTTATGTGGGTAAACATGAATTTTTTCAAATTTTAAATTCGAGCATTTAAATTTCGGTTCTCTTCTATTTTCGGTTTTAAAATAATGATTTTTTCAATTCGAATTTAACTATTCTGTTGAAATATTTTATTTTCTTGCAGAAAATTAGGCTTTCTATTTGGAAAATATTCTTTTTGTTTGAATATTCACCTCCGTGGTTGACAATTGAAGTGCTTTGCTAAATATTTGTATCTTTGGTTGAAAATTCATTTTCTTGGTTAGAAATTTTACTTTTCCAGTTGAAGGTTCCTAATATCACGTAAAAATTCATCAATTTCGTTGAAAAATAAAATATTTTGTTGTATATGTGTTTTGGTTTTGGTATCGGATATTGATTTTTTTTGTTTTTTGTAAGTTAAATTGTTCCAATTTTTGTGAGGGAAAAAATTTTTTGTGTAGATTAAGAGAAAAACTCCTAAGTGTAAGGACCAAAAATACCAATTCTAAATAAAACACACAATTTTTTAAATTAAATTTCAAGGCAATTTCAAAGAGTATATATAAGGTACTCATCCTGGCATAATCATGTAGCTCTGTCGACTAAAGATTCTTCTATATTGAAAATTATCACTTTAACAAAAAAGAATATAGTGCAGTCAATCTGTGGAAATCGCTAGCAGAGAATTCAAAAAGCTTAATCTAAAAAATGCGGGATCTTTCAGGGGCGGGTTTGTGGGAAAACTCAAAAATTTTTCTGGATTTGTTATATTTCGGAAATGGTAGGTTTTTGAGAAAATTTGTAATGACATAAAATGTTGGGGGCAATGTTTTCTACAACTTTTCTTCTTGGGTCGACATACTGCGATGAAAATTGCAATTAATAGATGGCGCTAAAGTACAAAAAAAGTGTATTTTCCGTGTTACACGCTCAATTACAATTATTAGCACATTTTTGTAGAGCTCGTTTGAAATAAAATTTTATAAAACCTTTCCAAATAACGTCCAATACTAAAGTCTGCAAATTTGGAAAAAAAAATTAATAAATATTAATTCTTATAACAATTTATCATAATTAGGAAAAATTTGAAAGGAAATTTACGGTGACCGGTTTGTCACGCTATAACTCGTGAACTATAAGTTGTACAAGAAAAGTTTCTCTATGAATTCTGTAGGTTTTTCTGAGACAAACAACTTTTATAATGATAGTTCTGCCATAAACATTTTTTTCTGTGCCAGAAAGCGATAAAACGACTGTTTTGGTACTTCAGCGCCATCTGTTGATGGCACTTTTTATTGCAGCATGATCCTGAATTTTCTAGGTTAAGCTTTTGAAATATTCTTCTAGCGATTTCGGCAAAAAAAAAATTATGGTATTTTTTCCCACAAAATTTGACAGATTGACTGTACTAGTATTGGAAACACATTTCTCATGAAATGCTGGAAAAATAAACGCATATTTAGGAGAGCTACAAACACAAGTGGGTCCTTCCGAGTCTAACTGTCTACTTGAATTTATTTGAATACTAGAAAAAAAAATTTCATCCACATCATAGGTATTACGACTGAGAGTCTACATGGCGTTCATAAATGCTAGTCTTGAAAAAATGTTTAGCTGGCTAAGCTGAGGGCATTATTTATCGAATCAGTGATGCCGTTGATCGCTCGGATTTCCGGTAACAATAGATGCATTATTGAGGCCACTGTTACAAAGGATCCTGTTATGAATGGTAACATTTTAAACCTAGGTTCATATGGGTTTCAGTGACTGTCCGTCATTGGATTCTACCCGAGGTTTTACCCTTGGTTTCACCTTGGTCTAGTAACTAAATCTAACAGGGCCGAGGTCTCTAATAATCAGAAGCTTTTGACATATTTCTGATTTTTGAAATCGTTTGGCACCCAAGTAATCTGCAAAAGAATTCTCAGTTATTGAAATAAATACCAGTTTCTCATACGATACTCCAATTATTTTTTATTAACATTATTTTTTATTCAAGACAACTCTGTTTTTTCAAATGTAAACAAAGAAAGTTGATTTGTTTTCTTTTCCCTGTCATCATTTCCGTTATGCGATCAACGGACGCGACGGTTCACACGCGATACGGAAATAAAATCAGCTTAGCGCATGGTCATTTGGGACTATTTTTAAATTGGAAACTCCTGATTTTTCGTCGCATAAAAACTTTTCGGATCGGCCTTCACCCATATTGAGGTTACGCTAAACCTTTTCGAACAAGTGGTTCGAATCTCGCTGCAATCTGTTTATTTCCGGATTCATTGACGTCAACAGTATCACTGCCTGTCCCTGATATTATATTTATTAATAATCAATAAACTTGAAGTGGAATCAGAATGAACGGGCAAATACTGCCTCTAAGGATTTTACGGACAACAGTCTATTGAATTTTCAATGATTTTGTAAAGTTCATAACAACAATAGAGGATACTAAACAAGATAATAAATAACAATATGTGAAAAATTGCTATACACCCTCATGTTCATAATACCAAGTATAGCTCACTACTGGTCTTTGTCTTTGTCCTAAAAATTAAACAAAGTAACAAAGAAAACAATAAGAATAACTTTTTAAGAGGAATTCAAAGTGAATAATTCTGAATTCAAGTGAATTTTCTCTTCTTGAAGAAAGATGTCAGTTGCTTGTGCCGAAATATTCGTACCGAAATTTCAGCACGCGTAACCACGGCTTTTGTATTAACAAATCACCATTCTCTAGAAAGGCTATATACAGTATTTCTGCACCCTAATTAAGAGACCAGGGCACAAAGATTTCCACATCACAGCTGTCTGGATCGATTCAGAGAAAAAGCTTGTGCTTTTTCAGTTTTTCGGGTAAGAGATGAGCCATCTAGTTTTCACCAGAATGACAATTATGTATCACCCCAATACAAGAAGATTTAGGTTTTGGCAGACTTCCTACTGAAGAGAAATGTGAGATGGGAGATGAGAAATAAGATCTAAGAAGGAAGGACGTTAGCACCTACGATCTTGAACCGGAGAGTACTAGAGAATAAGAGATACAAATGGAAAAACAGATTCTATTATAGATAGTAGATAGATGCTCACCCAGTCGTTTTGTAATGCCTATCCCACATACATTTTCAAGATCATTCGTTATTCAATCAAGAACCACATTCGTCTTTGAATTATCTTTGAAATTTGGAATATGTTATTATTGATATCTGCAAATAATTATTTATGAATGGAATAAATAATTTATCATTTGTGGATGTTAACTTTCGGCATTTATGCAGGAATTTTGAAGAGTATTTTCTCCCCATCAAATGGGGACTGGTCTATACTTCATTTTCAAGAGCGTCTCTTTTCTTGATTGGCTCAGTCGGCAAGGAGACTCGAAAAGACCCACTTTGTGATTATACTTAGAAGTTTTTCTTGTAAATTCAGATTTTCCTTTATTGGAGCTGAGTTATTTTGTACAGAGCCAACTAGTTCGTATTTGAGCATTTATGCAGGAATTTTTAACAGTTTTTTTCCCCGCATGAAATGGGGACTGATTTATGTTTCATTTTCAAGAGCATCTCTTTCCTTCATTGCCTCAGTCGACAAGGAGACTCCAAAATATCCCCTTGTCTTTCACTCTCTTACATACCCGCCTACTTTACCAATATTTGATCAAATATGTGTTTCCAATATTCTTTCGTGTAAAAGTGGCAATTTTCATTATAGAAGAATCTTTAGTCGTGGAGGCTACATGATTATACGAGGATGAGTACCTTATATTTGCCCTGAAATTCTATTTATGCGAATATTGTTTATTGTTTGATCGGTTGAAAATTTGTGTTTTTTGTGATAATACTTAGAAGTATTTCTTGTAAATTCTGATCTTTCTTTTTTGGAGCTAAGGTATGTTGTAAAGAAATCAACTAGTTCGTATTTGGGAATTTATGCAGGAATTTCCAACCGTTTTATCCCTTATAAAATGGGGACTAGTTTATATTTCATTTTCTAGAGCTTCTCTTTTTGTCCATTGCCTCAGTCGACAAAGAGATTCGAAAAGACCCACTTGTGTCTATCGCTCTCCTAAATACGCGTCTATTTTCCCAATATTTGATCAAATCTGTGTTTCCAATATTCTTTTGTGTTGCAGTGGCAATTTTCAATATAGAAGGATCTCTAGTGGGCAGTGCTACATGATTATTTAAGCTTCAAACTGAGCAGACAAATTTTTAACGCAAAGGAGGATAACTTCCACAAAAAGGAATATTTTTCAATAATATACGTAGACTGTTAACAGAAGAGTTGTACTTCTCATCAAATCAAAAATATAATTCTTAAAAAGCAGCTCAAAAATAACTGCAAAAAAAAAGACAAATTTTCAAACAGTTTAATTCAGCCACAGAATACTGGTTTTTATCAGGATAACTCAATCCTCAACAGATGATTTTCTAACGAGGAATATAATTTTGAATCATGAAAGATTCAAATTTTCGCCAACGGCCATGCCACGCTCAAAAAACCAGCTCCCGTCCGATCACCGAGGTTAAACAGCGCTTGGCGCGATTAGTACTTGGATGAGTGACTTTTCGGGAATATTAAATATTGGAAAAATGAACGCGTATTTAGGAGGGTGATAAACACAAGTGGGTTTTTCGAGTCTCCTTGTCTACTGAGCCAATGAAGAAAAGAGACGCTTTTGAAAATGAAAAATAAACCAGTCCCCATTTCATGGGGAAAACAACTTTTCAAAATTCCTGCATAAATGCCCAAATACGAACTATTTGAACTCTGTTCAAAATAACTTTGCTCCAATAAAGAAAAATCTGAATTTATAATAAAAACTTCTGAGTATAATATAAAAAAATCCAAATTTTCAACAAAATAAACAATATTTTGATAAATGAAATTTCAAGGAAAGCTTGAAGGTCAAATATCCGTAAGGGATTAAGGCTTAATGGTACAAAATAAAAATTATTTCAATACACTGTACAGCAGCTCTCGACAAAAAGTAGAAACTGATTACCACCTCATTCGTGATCACTGATCACTCACAGAATAAATTCAATTGCGAAAGTAGAATCGTTTAATAGAATAAATATTCCATCCAAACCACGTTTACTGGATCCAATTAACGAAACCTGTACTTGTGGTACATTATGAACTTAATTAAATATTAATATCCTCTGACACTAAATTATTATTCTTACTTGAAAAAAAATATTATGTGTCAATACTGCTTCGATACACAAAGGAGGAATTATTTATAGTTAACAGTAAATTGGGAGGTGAATTGCAAGAGTTATGTTACAACATAGAGTTTGTTCTGTCAATTTGTGTTTAGTCACTGTTGTCAAATACTGCCTCTTTCCTTTTGAACGGTTCGACTATAGTTCACTAGTAGACTATAATGGTATCTTGATTCTATCCAGAATGACGTGATCCAAGGTTTTTTCTTCTTTTTTTCATGTAAATGTACGTTCACAGGCTATTACATCCGTTTATTGTTGAACAGTTAAATGCCCCATATAATTCATAATTGCCAATCAGACATTGACGTCTTGCTTCTGTCTTCGAGATTTCCTTGCAATTGCTCTAATAGTCTAATGGCTTTCGAATTGCGCTCATGACAACGCTCGGCATCGTAAGTAAACGATTGCAGAAGTCACAAACAATTTGTGTCGAAACCTTCTGTTGAAGAGATTTTTTTCGTTATTTCTGAACGCTCAATGCTATTTTATGCTAAGTGAAATAATGTGTTTGGAGGAACAGTGAATAGTTTTTTAAGTAGACGTGTATTGTACTGTTCTGCAATTGTTTATAACTTGAATGATTTCATATATTTTTGCAATGAAATATATCGATGCAATTTAATAGATCTTTCTGTTAAATTATTTGAACTCAGATATAGTTTCTAATATTTTCTGCCTGCTGGAAGTTCTTTTTTTTCTACACCCGATTTTTAAAATATTTAATTTTAGCCTAATATCCATAGAATTTTTCTGTCCAAGTATCGGAGAATATGAGATTGATTTATTTTTGTACTATTAAGCCACAATCCCTTCCGGGGTAAGCATAACTCGTAAAGAGTCGTATTTTGTTGAGTTGAATACACGGGAGGACACCAGTCTCCTTCCAACATGCCAACAGCACGCGATATTCCCGTACAGTTACCTATCCAATACTAATCACGCCCAACGCTGCTTAACGCTATACCTAAGGATATTTCAAAAAATTTAAGGTGTTTCAGCATATTTCAAATACTTCAAGATACTCCAAATGCTTCTGAATACTCCAGAATATTTCCGGATATTTCAGGATATTCCAAATACTTAAAGATGTTTCAAATACTTCAGCATAATCAAGAATATTTTAGGATAGATAAAGATAATTCAGGATATTTCAAATACTTGAGGGTACCTTATAGAATATTTCAAGATGATTCAGGATATTTCAGATACTTCAGGATATTTCAAATACTTCTGAATACTCCAGAATCTTTCAGAATATTTCAGATACTTCGAGATGTTTTAAATACTTCAGGATAATTCAGAACAATTCAAATACTTCAGGATACCTTAGAATATTTCAAGATAATTCAAGATTTTTCAGATACTTCAAGATATTTCAAATACTTCAGGAAACCCAAGAATATTTCAGGATATTTCAGATACTTCAAGATATTTCAAATACTTCAGGAAACCCAAGAATATTTCAGGATATTTCAGATACTTCAAGATGTTTCAAATACTTCAGGATCATCGAGAATATTTCAGGATAGTTCAAGATAATTCAGGACATTTCAAATAGTTTATGATACCTTAGAATATTTCAAAAGATATTTTAGGATATTCCAGATACTTCAAGTTATTTCATATACTTCAGGAAGGCAAAGAATATTTCAGAAATTTCAAGACGTTTCAAATACTTCAGGATAAACAAGAATATTTCAGGATAATTCAAGTTATTCAGGATATTTGAAATACTTTAGGATACCTTATAATATTTCAAAATACATTTAAAGATATTCCAGATACTTAAAGATATTTCAGATACTTCTGAATACTCCAGAATATTTCAGGATATTTCAGAATATTTCAGATACTTCAATATGTTTAAAATACTTCAGGATAATTCAAGTTATTCAGGATATTTGAAATACTTTACGATACCTTAGAATGTTTCAAAAGAAATTTTAGGATATTCCAGGTACTTCAAGACACTTAAAATACTTCTGAATACTCCAGAATATTTCAGAAACCTTAAAACATAATTAAGGGGATTTCAGATACTTCAAGATATTTCAAATACTTCTGAACATCCCCGAATATTTCAGGTTATTTCAGATACTTCAAGATGTTTCAAATACTTCAGGATGATCAAGAATATTTTAGGATAGATAAAGATAATTCAGAATATTTCAAGTACTTTAGGATACCTCAGAATATTTCAAGATGATTTAGGATATTCCAGATACTTCAAGATATTTGAAACACTCAGGATGCTTTGGAACGTTTCAAGATAATTGATGATAATTCAGGGTACTTGAGATACTTCAAGATATTCTAAATACATGAGGATAGTTGAAAATATTTCAAGCTATAATAATTTAAGATATTTCAGATACTTCAAGCAACTCCAAATACTTCTGAATACTCCAGAATTTTTCAGATACTTCAAGATGTTTCAAATACTTCAGGATATTTTAAACACTTATTAAATAGAAAAACACATTTGGTTTCTTCAAAGAAATTTGAAATTGAGAGAAAAACTCTTAAGTGTGAGGACTAAAAAATATGAATTCCAATAAAACGAACAATTTTTAGAATTAATTTTGAAAAATAAACTTTTGCGTTAAAATTACTCGATTTTATCAGAAAAATAATACTCGATCCTGAAAAGTTTTCATTCGATATTTCTTACTGATTTTATAAACAATACATACATATAAAAAAATGACCACTGTGAACATTTTAAAGCAGTATTAAATTATGTCCTCTCTTGTCTTTGATCAAATTATGTCGTGAGTGATGTTTGATGATGAAGATAAATCAAAACCAAAAATAAATCTATTTTTTGATAATTCGTTCTTTCTGGTTGAGAATTTATTTAAAAGCAAAATTAATTAATTAAAAATTTTTTTTTGAAATTCAATTATTTGGTTAAAAATGTATCTTTCTTTGATTAGAATGAGCTTTTATGTCGAAAAAACAATTTTATGTCGTTCAAAAATTCAACTATGTTGTTGAAATTTACTTATTTTGAAAATGCAACTGTTTTGTTAAAAATTCCTCCTTTTGTTTTGAAAATGTTCTCTTTTTTGGTTGAGAATTAACTTTCTTGTTAAAAATCAAACTTATTAGTTTTGAAATTCAACTGTCTTCTAAAAAAATCCAACTATTAGCTCGAAAATTCAACATTTACAATCACCTCCGTACGCTACCATTCTATTTACATGAATAAACTTTTTCCGTTGATCGTTCTACATTCTTATTTATTCTTAAGCCATCCAAAACTTTTTCCCATGTATGAATTGAGCATCTATTAGAACATAACGCCTCCTTGCCTAAAGTCTTGCTAAATATCAAACCAATCACTCAGTTGTCCATTTCCTTTTACACATTCGATTTACTATAAGTGTTCACATCTCATATGTTTATCGAAAATATATTTTACATGGCTTTATTAGAAGTTCGATTCCGTATCGAGTAAATTAATTTTTGGGAGATAAGGCTTTGATGTAAAAAGTAATTTTTCTATGCTAAGTTTGCGTAAACAACCAAGCAGTTCCTAATAATCAGAGAACTCTCAAATAAGTAAGTAAGTTTATGATCTTTATCAACATGACAAAATAAAATTATTCTTGGTTGTTTGTGTACCTGAGAGTTGGAGGCAGTAAATGTCATGGTTGCACATTTGAGACGAAGTTTGTAGCTCGTACCATGTTTATAACATATTAGAGAAGTAAACACTATTAGAATGGGAAAATGTTTTTGAACAACAGTTTTGGATCATTGTCGCATAAATTTGTGCAGAATATCCTTCAAAAACTGTTTGAAGAGGCTTGAAATGTGAATAACCTTCTTTATACCGGAAGAGTACAAGCTGAATAAAATTAAAACTTCTGGATAGAGTACAAAATACAGGATATATGGCTGTTATTATAATTGTTATGGCATTGCTATTTTCAGAATAGATATTCCCGCTTTGATTTTTCATGTAACATTTCCCCCACTTTTTCATCATTTATCAATGCTATGACTACAAAAGTTTTTATATTCACCTCGTACTAATTTCTCTTCTGGTGAAAATTGCATTACTTGAGATTGAAATGGATATTATGCAAATTGTTTGGTTGCAGCTGTGGTTTTGGAAGCATGATTAAAATGGCCAATTATGTAACGTTCCCATTGACGAATTTCGAGACAAAACCATTCTAAAATACCTCAGCATTATGATGAGAATATAACCAGCTATATATATAAATACATATGGCGCCCCACGTTGGGCGCCAGTGGTCACTCATCTCACGGTCGTACGACGTAGCCATAGGTGTATTAATCCTAATGAAAAGAAAATGTGAGGTTTTAATATTTCATTAAAGTTTCATTTTTGCATCTTCATTTTGATGATCTGGAATATTTTTTTCGTTTCTTCAGCGTAAAAATGTGAAATTCTTTTTCCTTTTCTTCGAACAGAAAAATACTTTCTAAAATTGATTAAAACGCACAAACTGAATAAAAACTATATTTTGTTCTCCATCTGACAAATATTTTTCTATTCCTACCTATATTTATCTCGTAGTATCTCAAACTGAATACAAATGATTAGAATAAGTGAAGGGATTGAAGGTTGAAGTCGGAGAAACATTTTTTTACTAGAAAGACAATGAGTTTTTAATAGCCTTTGAATACCGTTATAGTTTACAATACGCAACAAATCTCAAACTTCGAAATCTGTGAATGATTGAATCGATTTGATATTAAAATTATTAATTTATAAGAACCTTGAATTTTTAAATAAAGAAAAGAGTTTAAAATCTTCCTGAGAATTTGTAGCGGAAACGAGAACTTTTTCAATTCCTAATTGAATTTACATCTGATATTATCAAACTGAATTATTTTGCAGATCTGTGATGAAGATGGTGATATTTTATGAAATTCCAAGTCGGTTTATATTCGTAATATACGCGATACTTCTATAGAGACACTTAGGCATGCGTGCTCTGGAAATGGATACGAGGTAGATAGTATTACATAGCAAAATGTGTACTAACACCTATTTCTGATAGTATTTGCCTCTCATTGTCAGTTTTACAGTTTGAGCGTCACTTTTGCCGTTCAGAGCCGTCGAACTGTTATTTATCTCTGTCATTTGACGTCGAATCGATACCAATAAATGTTACGTCCTGTGAACGTAGCTACCGTTATGTACATTCATAGATAATCTATATTTATCCTATTATTGATATCCTTTCGCAGCACAGATTTTATACTTATATTTGTTTATCTGTCACTCCTTAACCGATAGAGGTAAAGCAAAAAGTATGAACGAAAATACGAAAGGAAGAACTTGTTTCATTCCAACCTCATCCAGACAATTTTACTATAAAATTATGACGTTTCAGGGTCAGTCCGAAACCCTCGTCAGGATAACGTAAAAATCAAAGAAAAAGAATAAGAGACGTCATGCTATGCTTTTTTGATTTTGGACGGGCAGGGCGGCGAATTGACCGAGAAACCGGGGAATGACCGGGAATTGGAATTTACTTGACTCAACCTAGACTATTAAAAATTCTACTGAAAAAGTACGAGAAATGACCGCTTCCTTTTTATGAATCAAAAAGAGATCTTATCATTTGATTTAAAGAATGTAAAGTTCCTTTAATCTAGTTCTCAAAATATTTGAATATATCTATACGTCATGAGGGGGAGAATTAAAATTTTTGCCAATTTTTTCCAGATAATAATTATTTCTGTATGTTTGGGCTATCATTGACTCGATTATGAGATTAGAGTCAGCTGAAAAAATCTGCATCAAATTTGCAAGACGTTTTCCTGATAATGGAAAAAAAATTGAAATTCTTCCTCTTATGAAGTAAAGATGTATTTAAATATTTTGCGAATCAGATCAAAGGAATGTTACATACTTTGAATCAAATGATAAGATCTCTTTTTGATTCATAAAAAGGAAGCGGTCCTTTCTCGTATTTTTTCGATAGTCTAGGCTGAGTCAAGTAAATTCTCGGTTTCTCAATTAATTCCCGGTCATTTTTTGGTCCTTCTCGGCCAAGTTGCACAGTGGTTCAAGATCCCAAAAATCTGGCCAAAACCTCAAAATTCTAAGTTTACCGGCTCAGGTAGATGTTCATTTATACTTCTTCAGGGGGTGTTGGAGCATTATTTTGTGAAAGGCCAAGTCACTATATTCAAAACTGTCCTTGTGGCGAGCACTTGAACTTGTCTCTTTGCCGAATGCGCGCCCATCAGTTTGTTTCTCGAGTTTCGAGCGTTCGACGAAAAATTTTCTTATTCTATGAGTTCGTACCAGAAACAGATAAGGTGATATGGAGGATATTTCCGAAGGTTCGTTAAACCGTTGCTTGCTTCCGGATTTGCGTTTTGAACAAGTATGTTAATGATAATGGGAGTGAAATGTGCACGTCCAAAATTTTTTTCCCCATATAATTCAGGAATATTCGTAGTGAATTCTTTTTTTGCCTGCGAGTGCGCGCGCCGGGATTTTCCGTTTTGATCGCCAAAAAATATCATTTTTTTGATTCCTTCAACGAAAGCTGCCCCGAGCTGCCCCCGTAGAAATAAATGCGCATTTTCTACAACCGCCTGGGAGTGTTCGCCCGCGGTATATCCCACCAATCCATGATTTTCTATGCGCAACATGCCTTGCCAAAAAGATACTCATTCAAAATGAAAGTAATTTATTCAGTGACGTTCGAATATACCCTGGGAAACGTTTGGAATGCACTGGACACAATAAATAGGGTGTCTAAACTAAATTTTACGATTGTATGAAATTAGAGTATTTATCAGTTAAAGTATCTAATTTTTTCATCAAAAAATATAACGAATAAATAAATAATATAAAAAATTAGATATATATAAACAATAAATATATGCAACAGTAATAAATGTTACGAAAACATTGTAGGAGAAAAGTGACTTCAGAATAAAAACTTCGGATTTCTGGCGTAGACAGTTTATAAACTGGGAAATAAGGCAATACATTTTTTACTCCTTTATTGACAGGATTCAAGACGCAGGTCGTGAAATAGAAACGTCTCAAAATTTTCGAATATGTGGAATCCTTCAAGAAACTGAATTTTGAAAATGAAATCACGACTTTAGGGACGAAGTTTCTCGATATACCAGCTGATTCTTTTACTATTTATCAACCCTCGCGAGAGGTTTTGAGAATGGTTATTCTGAGCTTAAAATGTACGCTATTTTTAGTCTAACATTTTGAAGTTCGAATTTAAGATATCATTTTTGAAATAAGCGACCCAGAAAACCCTTTTGTACTTCTTTTTGTGGAAAACAATAGAAAATTTTGGAAGATTGCCCGCCATTTTGGGTCCGCCACTTTGAATTTTGTATTTTTAATATCGTTTTTAAAAACAGTGACCCAAAAATCGCGATACAAGCACTCGAAAAGTCATCAATATTAACTTTTTGAGTTTTGGCCACAAATTTGGAATCTTGAACCACTGTGAGTCGCTACCCTGATATCACAGCTCGCGCTACGCCTTCCGCTCGTTCCCTCGGATCACCTCATCCACGACCAAGGTTCTCGGGAGAGCTCAAACTGGGGATGCCTTAAGCAGCGTCCCCGTGTATTTATTGAAGAAGAGTAGAGATTTGTAAGGCGTTTTCGAACAAAAATTGTATTTTAATATGATTGATGTACCATTCAGAAATTTCTCACATAAATTCGCATTCGTATGAATCCTGTCACTCTGATTCTAGTTTGAGAGAATCGAATCTACTGAGTCGACGGGAAGTCTAACTCGATGAAAGAAGTGAATATGACAAGTTCGATCGGATCGACCTAGTTTAATAAGAAAGCAGACGGCGGCGTGTAACTCGAGAAGCATAGTATCGGTATGCTGCAATAACAACGATCTATCATAGGCCTTCTAAGTATGCGAATCATTTCTAGTGCGCGACGCATTGTTGGTTCGTTCTTCCTTACAAGTACAGATTGATGAGCGGGAAGAGAATCGAATTTCTTGCCAGTTTAATATCAATAAAAAAGGAAGAAAGTGGATCATTATAATCGCAATGAGATACTATCATAATTTCGAGAAATTATTGCGAGATAATACCTTCAATCTACAGTAGAAAAAAAACATTAGAAGAAGAAGATATTTCACATCACACTGAATCTTGAGGCATCAATTTGGTATGCAATCTATATGCAATCTAATATAAAAATCTCGTGTCACGATGTTTGTAGCCCCTCAACTCCGAAACTACTGAACTGATCTTGATTAAATTTTTTATACTGTGTGTAATTTGGTCCAACTTGAGGCATAGGATAGGTTTTATTTCGATAACCTCGATATCTTTACGTAAGGTTGGGTAAGCAACCAATAAATGACTTCATTCTTCGACTTCTCCATGCTACAATCTATTTCACGTCACATGTTTTTTCTAGGTTGGCATACGCGTATAATTTTTTCAATTTATTCTAATTGTGCTGCGCATCGTTGATACAAAAAATCTAGTGTATCATTTCTGCTAGTAATAAGATCTAAGAACATATGGGTAAAGGAATGGATTATTAAAGAAGATCAGGCACGTGCCCCCCCCCCTCCCCAAATGTCAGAAAATCTATACATATACTAAAATTATTTCTATTTTTGACCATTTTTGCACACACACTTTTCCATGATTCTGAATCTTATCTTAGACTGATTTTTCCTAAATTCTATTTAAAGAATTATATATTCAAGGCGGAAGGTTGTAGGAAATCAACTGTTGCTTCGCCAAATAGTTCCTCGTGTGTAATTTGTTTTGTTACCTTAACAGTCTTTTTTTTATTTCAATCGATACAGATTTCCATATAAAGTGAATACCTTTGCAGCAAAAACGAATCTTCCAGATTTACTGTGATTTCACCATCTTTTGTAAGATTTCTCTAAGTTAAATTCCGCCGAGGCTCCAAACTCGAGTTAACACTTCGTAAAATGTAGATTTGCAATTTCACGTATGCTCATCCCAGATTAGAATTCTTCGAGCTGACTTTACGCAGAACAACTTACGGAAGCGAAAACGGTTTTACTAAACCTCATGTAGTTTTCACTTTTCTACAATCTATCTACAATTTCTGTGACAATTCTGAATTTCTATGCAATTTTTCCTTTGAAACAGTTGCCCCAATCGAAGTTTGGAAAAGAAAGAAACTCATATGGAAATTTCTCCATTTGTCCCTATTTGAATCAGGGCAGTGATCAGATGCTTGCTGAAACATAATATTTTTTAGTAAAAAATCATTTGTCTGTTTGGAAACTCTTATGCTTGGTTTGAAATATCTTTCTGAAACTAAAAATGTTACTGTTCCATTTTTGGTTGAAAATAATTATTTGTTGAGTTCGAAATTCGACTATTTTGTTGAAACATTGTATTTTTTCTTGTGAAATTATTCTTATTATTTTTATATTCATCTCTTCAGTTGAACATTCATCTTCTTAGTGTGGAATTCAACTGTTCTGGTCGAAAATCCATAATGTTATTTGAAAACTCATCAAATTTGTTAAAAAATCATTTATTTTGTTGGAAATCCGTTTTTTTTGTTATCGCTAAAAAATTTACCTATGCCTCGATTTTTGCTAACTAGGAGGACTGACCTCACTTCATTTCTTAAACACTTCGTCTCGCTCTTCTTTGTTACAAACGAGGTTACAAAAGTGCACGTGGCATCCAGTTTGTCATTTAGTTGGCACTCTTGGTTGAATTTTATGTAGGGCTTAGCAAGGCATATTTCTTGGACAATTTCAGGATTTTTCCCCGAAAAGCCTTTAATTCGCAATGCTTGGTCATTAAACACTCGTTTCAAGTTTAAAACATCATAAAGACTTACAGTCACGCAGTCTGGAGAGTAACTTTTAATACGAACGTGATAACGCGAAATATGAGTTGATGGACCGGACGTCTATAAGTGTTCGAAGTGAAAATATACGTGGCCTCGTTCTCGTGACGTCACATGAACAAAAAGATGATTACTAACACAGACAAAAAAAGTCCTCCTCGTCGTTCTTAAATACGTCAATCCCATTGATAATTGGATGCGACGACAAGGATTTTCGATCAGTTGAGTAGTTCCAGACCATACGTCGACCTTCCGCCTTCTCTCGAAGAACAAACAATGTTGTGACTTTCCGTTTTTTTCCCCCTTTTTCTATTTTACAATAAAAAACTGATAATTCTTACATTTCCTGGAGTTATTCAAATAAGTTTGAGAAAGATGTCGGTTGTATGCTAGAGTGGTCCAAAAAATTTTTGTTCGAAGCATCATACAAAACGCCCGGAAATTTGTTCTAATCCACAAAAAATAAACACATTATTTCTTGTTTTAAAAAATATATATATTTAGAGGTGGTCAGGTGGCGCAAGCTCCATGAAGTATAACACGTATTTCCGATAAGAAAAAAGACATTTTTGTAAATTTTATTCGGAATTCTCAATATTAGGTAAATATCCGAGATTCACCAGTTCTCTCCACAATTAGTCACAGAATGCGAAGGAAATATTACTTTTCAAATATCAACCCCATAAGTCTGTTCTATAGGGTCCCAGAAAACCCGCATAAGTGGAAAAATGGGTTTTTCGAGTTTTTGGCGCTAATTTTGATTCTTTTTGCGGTTTTTTTCACGCAGATTGTTTCAGATACATGAAATAATATTTTGTACTGATAATAAGATGTTTATTTAAATTATCTAAACAATTTATTATTGTTTTTAACAACTTTCTCTCGGAAAAGGGTTAGAAAGTCAAGGTTCTTTCTGGATTTTTCAACTTATCAACATTAGAGAGAATCATATTCCAAATAGTATTGCATTTTTTTAAGTAAATTATTTATGGATCTTCAACGCGAAAATTGAATTTTTAAGAAAGTAGTTAAACTTTCCACCAAAGAGTTGAATTTTCGACCTAAAAATATAAATTTTTAATCGAAAATATAATGGTTGATGTTAGGAAAAAATTTTATTTCGAATAAAAAACAATCTTATTTAACCAATAATTGAATCAATTCAATCTAATTCAATCTAATTGAATTTGATTCAAATTCCATTCAGTGCAAAGTTAAACATTTCAGAAAAAAACCACAACTTTCTAGTTCTTATCTAAGAGAAAATGTTTATAAATGATAATAAATTGTTCAAATAAGCATGTTTGTTAACTCGCATTAATTATTACCTCACTAAGTGAAAAGTGTAAAAAAAGCTTAAAAGTTTAGAAAAAAGACGCAAATTGCTGAAAACAATCATAAATTGTTTTAAAAATTTTAATAAACATCTAATCATCAGTATGAAGTATTATTTCATGTATTTGAAACAATCTGCGTTAAAAAAAACCCGCAAAAAATCATAATTAGTGCCAAAACTCGAAAAACCCATTTTTTCACTTATGGGGGTTTTTTGGGACCCTATAAAACAGGTTTATGCGGGTGATATTTGAAAAGTAATATTTTATTCGCATTCTGTATTCTAATATTGGGAATTCTGAATAAAATTTACAAAACCGTCTTTTTTCTTATCGGAAATACATGTTAAACTTCATGGGGCTTGCGCCACTTCTAAATATTAAAATTTAAAAAAAAATACGAAAAATGCGTT
>WSXT02189815.1:0-19979 GCA_011762715.2 Neuroterus valhalla
TCAATGCCCTGCAGGAGTATTGTAACGAGAATAGGCTCACCGTTAACAAAAACAAAACCAAATATACTATATTTAAGGAGGGTCAAATAAGCGAGGGGCTCCAAGGCCTGAAATACGATGGCAGTTCCTTGGAGTTTGTCCCCTCTTTTGACTATCTGGGTACGATCTTCTCTAGAGCAGGTGTTTTTGGCTTAGCAGCACATGCAGCATCTAGCAGAGCCAACTTAGCCTCAGCCTCGGTTTACAGTATTCTGAATAGAACTAAGTACTCATCGTGGTCTTCCATTATTAAAATACACGATTCAATTATAAAGAGCTCCTTACTGTATGCGTCCCACATTATCGGACTGAACTAACTAGATGTCTTCGAAAAATCGCAAGTCCGCTTTTTCAAAAATCTTTTGCGCCTACCTAAAAACACACCTGATTTTGTAGTTAGATTAGAGTTAGGTCTCATTAGATGTTTGGAAGGAGCGGATATAAGTCACAATTTGCTGGATCTCAACGGATCCAACCTTAGAGGTCAAATCGATTTTATAATCAATACATACCGAGACTTTTTCCGTTCCCAGGATCTGTCAAGGTTGAAAAACAGTAAATTCAGTTTTATAAACAGTAAAATTTTGCACAATTATGAACTACTCCAACAGTATCTGTTATTCAAATCTCCTTTCCAGTTCAAACGTATTTTCGCTCAATTGAGAACTTCCTCCAGGTTCATCATCAAGTTGACCTCTAAAGCTGGAACTACAGTAATTGATCCGTAACAAATTTGTCAACTATATAACTTGCGAGCGAAGGAGAGTCTTTTACACATCCTTACCGAATGTCCAATCTATTCGCCCATTAGAAACTACTATTTGCGTAATACTGTTATGATCAACGGAAACAATGTTCACTTACTGTTATTGAACATAAATCCTGGTATGCTCCGCTCAATATATTACTATATTAGCACATGTTTAAAAATTAGAGCTTTCTCTCTGTTCGAATAGCACACCGCTTGAACTGGTCCAGTAAGACCTGACAACCTTTGTACATCTTTATTTAAATTTTCATTTCTTATCATTTTCTAATTAACTTATATATAACTTTACATTAGAAGCCTTCCCTTGTCATAGAATTGATGTATTCTGAGATGCAATAAAGATACAATACAATACAACAGAAGAAAATTAATATCCGACTCAAGAAAGTAATATTTTCAACGAAAAAAATCTATCCCCAACAGAGGAAGAGAAATCTTAATGCAAACAGATAAATTTTCATGTGAACAGTTGAATTCTCCACCAAAAAGATGCCTTCAACAATATAGTCAAATTTTCAACAAGAAGATTATTTCTTTACCAAAAGGACGAATTTTTGAACCAATTTTTTTTTCTTTCCAATTCAACTAAATTATTTTGTAAAAAATTCGACCAGCTCTTATTTGAGCAGTTTATAAGAATTTCTAACAGATTCCTGCAGGAGACTGGTGACCTCCTCATTATGTAACTTAAACAATAATTCGTTTACAATTTTTTTGCGTTCAAAAATTCAACTTTCTTGCTGATAATTCGTCTTCTTGGTTTGAAAATTCATGTATTTTGGTTAAAAAATTCATCTTTTTGGTAAAAAATTCAACTTCTTGATAGGAAGTTCATCTTTCCATTCAAGAATTCAACTATCTCGTTTTGAATTTGTCATTAATGAGAAAATTCAATTATCTATTTTTTTTTAATTTCCAATAAAACTAAATTATTTCGTAAAAAATTCGACCAGCTCTTATTTGAGCAGTTTATAAGAATTTCTAACAGATTCCTGCAGGAGACTGGTGACCTCCTCAGTATGCAACTTAACCAATAATGATTCGTTTACAATTTTTTCTGCGTTCAAAAATTCGACTTTTTTGCTGATAGTTCGTCTTCTTGGTTTGGAAATTCATGTATTTTGGATTAAAAATTCATCTTTTTGGTAGAAAATTCTACTTCTTGATAGGAAGTTCATCTTTTTATTCGGGAATTTAACTATTTATTTGTAAATTTGTCATTAATGAGAAAATCAAATTATCTATTATTATTTTTTTTTACCTTCCAATGAAACTAAATTATTTTGTAAAAAATTCGACCAGCTCTTATTTGAGCAGTTTATAGGAATTTCTAACAGGTTCCTGCAGGAGACTGTTACCTCCTCAGTGTGCATCTTAACCAATATTAATTTGTTTACAATTATAAAGAGTAAGCCAGTTATAATAATAATAATTATTATTTTTCGACTAAAGCCTAGGACCTAAAAAAAGGTGAATTTTGAAATATTTGCTTTTGAGCAAAAAAGAATTTCCGAACAGTTGAATCCAAACATAACAGACGAATTTCCAACAAAATAGTTGAATCCTCAATAAAAAGGCTGAATTTTCAAGGAATCAAAATAATATCAAACCCATAAAGACTTATTTTAAAAAAATATATGAATTTCGAACAAAAGAAATTAATCTTTAAAAAAACAAAATTTTAACAAAGCAGTCCAACTTTGAACCAGGTAGTTGAATTTTTTGATAAAGAAGATGCATTTTCAGCCAAACAGTTCAATCTTCATCAGAAGAAAAAAGGAACATTTTCTATGGAAGAGACTAATTTAAAAAAGAAGAATAATTTTTAACAGAATTTATAAATGCTCCATCAATCAGTTTAACCTCCAACTTATGTATAAATGAAATTTTTTTAACAAAAATAGGAAAAGTTACATTTTTGGATGAGAAAATTATTTTGGACCAAAGAAAGTAGTAATATTTCCACCAAAGGAAACCATCCTCAAAAAAGGAAGAGAAATTTTATTGCAAACAGATAAATTTTCATCTAAACAGTTGAATTTCCCAACAAAAAGATACGTTCAACAAAACAGTTAAATTTTCAACGAAATAATTTAACTTTGATAAAAAAGACATTTTCGAGTGATTGTTGAATTTGTAGCCACGAATATGAATTTTTACCAAAAGAACGAATTTCCAATCAAAAAGTCGTTTTCCGACCAAAAAATATGACACAATAAATGAAGGATGATACAGCTATCGCATATGCTGACGACACTGTTATAATATCAAGTGCAGAAACTTGGAACGAGGCTATAAATTTAATGAATGATTATCTGAAACATGTCTCTAACTGGCTAGCATTGAATAAATTAGCCCCAAATATAAGTAAAAGTATTTTTATAACATTTGGAAACTACAGTGATAGTGTGCCTAAAAATGTTAAAATATATGCTGGTGATTGCCTAACAATAGAGTTGAGAGTTGTAAATATATAGGGCTGATATTTGATTACAACATGAAATGGCATAAACACATACTCCAGTTGCTTAAAAAAACTAGGTATCTAATTTATGTAATTGCCAAGTTGAAGAACGTACTAAACAGCGAAGCCTTGTTGATTACATATTATGCAATATTTCATAGTCATTTAAATTATGGAATAATAGCATGGGGAGGAGCTCATGACGATATGATCTGCCTAATTCAAAATATCCAAGATAAGTTATTAAGAATAATCAATAAAAATAAATTTTCAAAAGCTTCTCCACCGCTTAAAACTCGTCAATTATTTCACCACGCATCACTAACGTACCACTATGAAAATCTGAAAACTCTTTATACTAAAAGTAAGAGCATAACAAGGAACAAAAGTTTACAGTTACCAAAAACTAGTAAAATAATAAGCAACAAAGACAGCTACCTGATTGCTATTACATTATTCAATAAATTACCAAATGAATCCAAGTGCTTAGATGGAAGTATCAGAAATATAAAAAAAACTGAAAGAGTTTGTTTGATTTTATTTATGTTCAACTCACTTTGCAATGTGAACAAATCTTTACCTAAAAAAAGTGTATAAATAAAATCGTACCTTGTACTTAATTAATATGGCAACAAAAGAATTAAAGTTCCTATGGCTTTTGAATTATAGATTTTAAGTTTTAGTTTCTAAGTCTCCACGCCAGTCCGCGTACAGGTGATTGATTCACCTCTGCGGATTTTGTACATTTTCGGTATCTGTACATTATTGTATTTATGCTTTGTACATTATTATTACTGGTAATAAATTTCAATTTCAAAATTTCAATTTCAATTCAAAAAAGCTGAATTTTGGATGAAAAATTTACTTCCAGCAAAAAAGAAAGAATTTTTGAACGGTTGAATTTAAACATAACAGACGAATTATCAACAAATAGATGCATCCTTTATCAAAAAAGATATTTTCAAGAAAGCTCAATAATATGAAACTCATGATAGAATGTATTATTTTTAATAAAAAAATCTATTCCCAAATGAAGAAGAGAAATTCAAATGCACACAGCTAAATTTTCATCGGAATAGTTGAATTTTCCACCAAGAAGATACCTTCAACTAAATCGTCAAATTTTCAACAAAATAAATAAACTCCAATAAAAAGCCATTTTCAAGTAATTGTTGAGTTTTTAACCAAGAAGATGAACTTTCTATCAAAAGGACGAATTTCCGATCAAATAGTTGTTTTCCGACCCAAAAATATGACTTTAAAGAGAACTGGATTTTCGATAAAATATTCACTTTTTACCAAGAAAATGAAGAATTTTCGAACACTTAAATTCAAACATAACAGACGAATTTTCAACAAAATAGTTGCATCCTCTGTCTAAAACTAAATTTTCAAGAAACTACAATGATATTAAACCCATGATAGAATGTAATATTTCCAACAAATAAAATCCATTCCCAAATAAGGAGGAGAAATTTTAATGCAAACAGATTAACTTTCATCGAAATAGTTGGATTTTTCACTGAAAAGATACCTGCAACACAAAAGTCCAATTTTCAACGACATAATCAAACTTCATTAAAAAAAGAATTTCAAGGTGATTGTTGAGTTTTCAAACAAGAAAGTGAACATTTTACCAAAAGGACGAATTTCCAATCAAATATTTGTTTCCCGACCAAAAAATATGACTCTAAGAAAAACTGAATTTTCAATTGAAAATTTACTTTTTCAGCAAAAAAAAAGAATTTTGGAACAGTTGAATTCAAACACAACAGACGAATTTTCAACAAAATAGTTGAATCCTCAATCAAAAGGCTGAATTTTCAAGAAATCAAAATAATATTAAACCCATAAAGACTTATTTTCAAAGAATATAATATGACTTTGGAACCAAAGAAATTAATCTTTAAAAAACAAAATTTTAACAAATTTTAACCAGGTAGTTGAATATTCTGATAAAGAAGATGCATTTTTTGCCAAACAGTTAAATTTTCGGCTGAAGAAAAACTAACAATTTCCATGAAAAAAATTAATTTAATAAAAAAATAATAATATGCAACAAGATGCATGAATTTTCAATCAATCAGTTGAACCTCCAACTAATGTATAAATGAAATTTTTTCAACCAAAAATGGGGAAGTAAACTCTTTTTATGAGAAAATTAATTTCAAATCAAAAAGAAAACCATTTGTCTATAAA
Source organism: Neuroterus valhalla (assembly GCA_011762715.2). Lineage (NCBI taxonomy): Eukaryota > Metazoa > Arthropoda > Insecta > Hymenoptera > Cynipidae > Neuroterus > Neuroterus valhalla. The sequence continues at coordinate 5,472 of WSXT02189815.1, forward strand.
ATAATCATTAATAGGAGAAAAAATTGAATTTTCTAACAAGAAGATTCGTGTTCAACAAAAAAGACGAATTCATAATAAGGTACATGAATTTTAGATTAAATTGTCGAATTTTCAATCAAAGAGGTGAAAAAAAAAGAATTATTCTTCAACAGCGTACTTCAGCTTCTAATAAAATTATTAAATTTTCAACCAAGTAAGATTTTTCCTAACCAAATAGTTATATTCTTAGATGAATATTTCATTTTTGTTCCACCAAAAATATAACTTTACAAAAAAAAGTTAATTTACAACCAAATAGTAAAACTTTTAACTACCATCATCAACCTTGAACAAAATGGATCATTTAATGAAATCAATATATTTTGAAAAAAATGGATTTTTTACAAAGTGACTTAACTTCAAACCAAAAAGTTTATTCTTCAACCAATAGAGATGAATTTGGAACATGCAGTAGACGATAATTTGACCAAACAAGAATTCAGTTTTAAGTGATACCAAACAATTGTATTTTTAACCAAAAACGAGTAATTTTTAACGAAAATAAATTAAAAATTTCATTTAAATGGATGAATTTTCATATAAAATAGATAAACTTCCAATGTATGAGTTGATGTTTCAACTAGAATGATGAATCTCCAACAAAAGAATAAATTTTTAAAAAATAAAAGAGTTCAACATTCAACCAGATCGTTTTGTTTTGTACCAAATGAATGATTTAAAAAAAAATTGATTATCTACCAATATAGAAAAAAAAGAGGTTTGAAACAAATTTACTGTCATTCTCACTTTTTGAAATTCAATAATGTTGAATAGTAAACCTCAAACGTTCAATCATCCTAAATACATTCAAAAGTATATGATTTTCCATTGTGAGCTTTTGCAATTAATGAATTCAAACTTGGAGCGTTGGAAAGTAACAAAATTCCGAACTTCGGCAAATTGAAGTATTTCTGAATTAGAATCTGTAAAATAAGTCATTCTTTTACAAAAACTTTCTTAAAATAAATTCATTTATTTGTTTCAAAAGTCCGTTAACCTCAGAGAAGCCAATATTAGTCAGGCAAAATAATTTATAATTCTAATTCAAGAAATAAAATAATATTTTTAAATACCACATTTGGGGTGTCATTTATTTAGGTAACAGCGAGTGAAGCTTTGGCATCAGAGCGTGAATTGAGGGCTGAAAAGGCGGAGTCAGCAAATGAAGAGTTGAAACTTAAATTGGTTGCTCAGGCAGCTTTGGTGGCAGCGTCCGCACAAGAAAAGGCGCAGATGTTTTCAACGTAATTATAATTTTTCATGTGGCACCTTCACTTAAAAATTGAGATAAAATTTTAAACAATTATTATCTTTTCAATAATTTTTTTCAGAGAGTTAAGAGCAAAAGTATCCGAAACGGAAAAATTGGAAGAACAATTAAAATTAAGTAAAGATGCAGAAAGGACACTCAGTTTGCGTGCAACAAATCTTGAAAGTCAGCTTTCGGATCGCGAAGCTGCTTTGAGACGAGTAGAAAGTGCATATAATTCTCAGATGTGAGTCAGAGAGGTCAACTAGAATATGAAAAGCACAAAAATTGATTTAAGTACAACTGAGTTTCGTGACCAAAAGCGTTTAAAAATAAAATACACAAGACTTCCGTTTAGCTGAACCGCTACGCGACGTAAACATTCGTTTAGCTGAACTTGGGAGAAATTCCCACCACTGTCGTCCCCTTCGCATGGGTGTTTCTAGAGGTGACTTCTAATTGGTTGCTACCGTCATTTACCGTGTCTACTCGAGAGTAGTGGGGGTAGAGGGGTCCGTTCGAGTTCAGCTAAACGAGCGTGGAAGCGTTCAGGTAAATGGAAGTTCAGCTAAACCAGAGTTCAGCTAAACGGAAGTCTTCTGTAACTGGATATTGGATTTGTTCAGAATGGAACATTCTCAAATAGAGGCCCTCAAACTTTGAGTAACTACATAATTTATTGAATGTTCAAAATCATAGAATTTTTTTGAGGGTTTAAATTTAAGCTCGAATTTATATATTTTTAAGATATCATTCCTGGAATGTCTTTTGAATTATACCAGTTTGGAAACATTTCTATCCAAAAACGTTCAAGGTTGTTTAATTTTGTATCAATAGTTTGAAAAAACACATTCCAAATTCTCAATTTGAAAATTTTAAATTGAAAGCTTCAAAAATGAAATAATATGATATCAAAATATCAAAGTTAAAAACATACTCAGATTCAAATTCTGTAGATAATACAATTTCGTATAGAAAACTATTCAAGTTTTATTATTTTTAAATAAAAAGCTTATAAATTAGCCATTTTTGAATGAGAAGCTCTTAAAATTAGAATGGACAAAAGAGGAGAGAAGGAACGGAAAGGAAAGCATATAGATAAGGTTAAGTATCGGAAAATAAGAATGCAAGATACATGGTGAGATTGGGATGAAGAGGCAGAAAAGTTAGTAAAAAGTGCGGTGTCGGGGGACTGGGGGAGACAGGAAGGAAAGAGGGGAGAATAAGAAATAGAAGAAAGAAAAAAGGAAAGGAAGGAAGGTGTGAATGGAAAATATGTTACTAGAATGTAGCAGGAATGGAGATGAAGAATACAGAATTCATGAGGAAGTTGCAGCAGTGGGAGGTGATAGTGATGATGGAAACGTGGCTAGATGAAAAAGGATGGGAAAGAGTAAGAGGAAGGTTACCAAGAGGTGATGGGAATGAGGAAGGAATATATAGCCGAGAAGGATAGGAGAGTGATGAACTAAGAAATTCAAGGATTATTGGTAGGAGAGATGAAGATGGGAGGAGAAATGGAAGATAGTAGGAGTGTATGTGCACTCAGATATGCAGGAGAAAACTAAGGAGATAAAAGAACTGATGGGAGAAAGCGAGCAGGGAATTAAGCTTATAATAGGAAGAGATTTTAATGCAAGAACAGGTGATAAAGCAGGAAGGGAACGGGAAAGAGCGAAGGAGAAAATCGGAAGACAAGATACTGAATGGGGAAGGAAAGAAATTGTTAAGGTGCTTAGAGGAAATGGGATGGTTTATCATAAAGGGGTCATCCATAAATTACGTGACGCACTTTTCTTTTGTTTGAATAAAGACGAAAATAGAAAATGCGAGGATGCCGAAAGAGATGCTACGGTGTAAACAAAAGAAAAATGCGTCACGTAATTTACGTACAGCCCCAACGGAAATATAGAAGGGGGGGGGGGTAAGGGAGGTGAATATACACGTTTGTGAGGCGAAAAAGGAACGGTCATTGACTATGTGATAGCAGACGACGAGGTAATAATATATAGAAGGTCAAAAAACTAAAGGTAGGAGAATACATGGATTCTGATCACTTTCCATTAATACTGACGTTAGAAGGCAATAAGAGTGCTGAAGATACGGGTAGAAAGGAAGTAAAGGTGGATAGAATAGGACGAGGGGATTGGTCAGTAGAAGGAAAAGAGCAATTCAAAGAGAAGCTGAAGGATGTAAAAATGGGAGGAGGAAATGTAAATGAGGAGATGGAAATAATGATAAGAGAAATAAAGAGAGTCTTAGAGGAAACAAGCGAGAAAGAAGTTAGTAGGGGAGGGAACAGAAATGAATGGGATGAGGAGTGCAAAGAGAAGACGAAGGAAGCGAGAAAGGAGCTAAGAAGATGGAGGAAAGGAAATAGTAGTGTAGATGAGTATAGAAGAAAAAAGAAAGAATATACTGAAATGTGTAATAAGAAAAAAGAGGATGAAAATAGGAGGTTTGGAGAAGAGGTGGAAAAGGCTAGAACACAACAAGAGGTTTGGAGAGTAGTAAATGAAGGAAGAAAAAAAGGAAAAGGGTAAACCAGAATATGGAGATGACAGAATGGAAAAAGAATTTTATGGATTTGCTAGGAGGGGTAGAAAATAAAGCTAGGAAGGGCGGAAGAGAGGGGAGAGAAAGAGAAGAGTAAGAGGACATAACAAGAGAAGAAATAAACAATGTTTTAGGAATAATGAAGTAGGGGAAAGCTCTAGGTCTGGATGAAATTTCAAATGAATGGATGGATAATGTATAATAGGGTATAGAGAGGAGAGGGTTGGCCAGATATATGGAAGGAAAGGGTAGTGATACCGATAACTAAAAAAGGCAATGGAGAGGAGGTTAAGTATTATAAGGGAGTGACGCTAATGCCAACCTTGTACAAGTTGTATGTAACGATATTATCGGAGAGATTAAAGCAAGAAGTTGAGGAAAAAAAGATAGTGCTACCAAATCAGACGAGGTTCCGAAAAGGGATGCGGGTGATGGACAACATATATGTTGTCCATCACAGAACAGGATGGAGAGGTGTGAAGATAGGAAAAATAGAGATGTATACACTGGCATACGCAGATGATATAGTATTGATGGCAGAAGACGAAGAGGGAATGGCAGGGCCAATTACAGGGTTAGAGAAATACTTAGATGAGAAGAAATTAAAATTGAATGTGGGAAAGACGAAGATAATGAGGTTCAGAAAAGGAGGGGGAAGGAAAAAAGTATGGACTTAGAGATGGAAGGGAGTGAAGATAGAAGAAGTAGAGGAGTTTATATATTTGGGATACTCCTTTCAAGCAAATGGAGATCATAAGGCACATATAAGAGAAAGAATACGAAGAGGGGCAGGGGTAATGAAGCAGGTATGGGGTATGGGAAAAAGGAGATTCAAGAAAGATTGGAAAAGAAGAATGTGGTTGTTTGATAACCTGGTATGGCCGGTTTTAGGATATGGAGCAGAAATATGGGGATGGAAGGAAAAGGACGAGATTGAAAGGTTACAAGAACGTTATGTGAGATGGACGCTGGGAGTGGATTGGGGGACACCTGGATACATGGTGAGAGAGGAAACGCAAATGGAGAAATTTTGTATCAGAGCTGGGAAGGGGCATGGAAATTTGAAGAAAAGCTAAGGTCGAGGAAAAGGAGGAGAGTTAGGGGGGAAATGTCTGGAGGAGGTGGGAGTAAGAAGAGGGAGGGCGATCGAGTTAACGAAATGGGAAGAAGAAAGGAGGAAATTTCTCACAGATAGACATATAGGAGAGGCAATCGGAGTAACATTTGAAAAATTAGAAGAGAAAGATAAGGAAAGTCATTTAATAGAAAGATGGGAAAGGATTAATAAATCAAAATACAATAAATGGTATAGGATGATACAAAAGGAAGAACTACCAAAGTATTTGGAAAAGGGGAGGGGAGAAAAGAGATGGACAAGAATAGCAAGATATAGATTGGGGACCGAGTTCAGGGAAACGATGTATTGGGAAGAAAAGGAGAAAAGAAAGTGCACAATACGTGAATGAGAAGAAGAAACATGGGAGCATGTACGGGAACGATGTATGAGAAGAATGGAAGATAAAGAAGCTGGCAAAAGAACGTGGTAAGGATTCTGGGAGAGGATAGGGTGAGAGAATAGGAGGAAGCCAGAGAAGCGAATAAGATAAAATGAAAGATTGATTGGGTAAAGGAAATGGCTGAGGTGGAACAGGAGTGAAAGAAAAAGGAAACGGAAGTCACACAATAAAATAAGGTGGATGAAACTGTGCAGTAAGAATAAGTAGATTTAAGTAGAATAAGATGAGACTGCGCTCTTTCTCTCTTGCTCGAACGCTCATATCGTTAAAAATGCTCAAATACTCGATCACTCTTCGCTCACTTGCTCGCTCGTAGTCTTTCAGCTTGGAATAGGCCGACTTCACATCCAAAGTTATTCAAATTTCATCATTTTTAGATGAGTTCTAGATGGAATATTTGAAACTCAAAGCCCCCCACAATATATTATTTTTTGTACGAGTGATTTAAGTGTACAATTTTAAATTTTAAGTATAGAAATCTTCCGTAATATTTGTATATTATTAATAAGCAGTATATTGATAAGTATAATATTCCTAGTTTTTTAATAAGCCTCTTCAAAACATTTACCAGATCTGAACTGAACGAATTGAGAGAACGCTTTATTCGTCAGTCTCAAGAAGTAGGATGGAGCAGTCGAGTTTTGCAAATTGCTGGGAGTGTCGTTCGAGCTCCTCGCGCAATTTTACGCACATTGTCTTTCCTCTCACACTCTGGAACTCAGATGGTTTAGCATTTCTGGTAATCTAAAAATTTCAAAAATAATATACTTCACAGAATCAAGAAATTAAATAAAAAAATTGATTTACTCTTCTAATTACACCCAAATTGCTTCAGAAAGTAGCTCAACATTTTTTTTTTTGAAAAAACTTCTCTCTATTTCAGAAATTTCTAAAGCTTTGATGAACAATTTGGAATGGGACAATACAACGGTCTAATCACATCACTTCAAATAGCAGAGAATTCTCTGCGAAGTTGAACTATTCTGATTTTCCCTTTCAACGGAGTGCAGCGGCAAAGGAAAATAAAGAGACAAAAAAGCCACGACTGTAAGAACGTCAGGGTGGAAGAGCAAAATGAAAAGAGAAAGCCATTGGCAACGAGAGCAAAATTAGCAAGCACGATGCGCAAATTATTTTTATACTATATTTGCCTAATTGATAACAAAGTGAATCGGCAAATTGCCAATACTTTTTTGAGTCCTCGCTTTTATTTATTTTTTATTATTGTATCTAATCAGAGGAATTTAAATCTGGAAGTTGAATTTTTGTAAAATAAATGTACAAAAATATCGTTTTCAATCTATGTATTTTGACATTTTCATTATAAGTAACTTAAGAAAAATAGGCTACTGCACCAACAGCGTTAGATGCTCTTTCATATTTCTACTCACTAAAAACTTACGAATAGATCCTATTATTATGATTGTGGTCGAAATCGATTAACTTTACGGCTTCCAGTGCTATCTCACTGTGAAATAACTAGAAATATGTTCCTTCACATTAACAAGATTTCATATCATCATCCGCGGCAAAGAAAAAGTTAAAATGTCTCAAATCTAGAAGAAAATATAAAACTTTATTATTTTTTATAACTAGGAGCACAAATTGAAGTGAGAATTCAAAATTACTCCTCTTTTCTGAAATAATTTTTGAGTTTTTCTGAGGCATAACACAGAAAACATTAAATTTCAAGAAACAATTGAACTGTAAATTGAAAAATGTGACAAAAGGAATTTTCCGGTTAGATTATCTTAAACTATCACTTTTAGTTTTTCAAGTTCATAAATGCTGACGGAAATCGATTTGGAATGGAAAGATAGCTTTCTCAAATTCCATTCTAATTCTACTCTAGTTAATAAATACTTTATACAAGCCCTAAACAGTCTATAAAATATTGTACAACTTGGTTTTTGACATTAATTTGTTTTCACTATTTGACGTAGTTTATGAGCGAAGAGAGAAAACGTAAAAAATATATAAAAAGTACATACGTAGACGCAGAACACGATACAATAACGATTGGATTACAGTCAAGCGTATTTCATTCAAAGGATACCGTATTGGCCTCTTTGTTAAGAATTAAAAACAGAATCACGAAAATAAGAAATCCGTAATACTGAAGCGTACGTATAAAAACGTCAAAACTAAAAAATTACGAAATTCAACAATAACTCAGTCAACAATTTGTATTACGAATCTAAGCTCAAATCGTAATCAATCTTACACTAGCTATCGCTCTAATCTATTCAATATTCAATGATTTTGAAAGTCATTATTACTTTTTTTTTTGCGAAATTTCGCTATCGAAGATATTATTACTTCAAAGATACTCTCAAATACATCTTATGATCGAACCTCATTTTTCTAGAAAGATTTTGTCGATTTCATCGCTCACGAGTGACTAGATTCGTAACTAGACCTCAATAACAGATTTTTAACACTTATAGAGACGTATGTATGGAATGATTATGAAAGCTTCAAACTCCTCGAAGAGAAAGGTAGTTACAAAAGAGAAAATCCGTTATAATTATAATTACAGAAGACTTCCGTTTAGCTGAATCGACACGCAACGTAAATATTCGATTAGCTGAACTCGGGAGAAATTCCCACCACTGTCCCCCTCCGCATGGGTGTTTCTAGAGGTGACTTCTAATTGGTTGCTACCGTCAGTTGCTTTCTTCTGGTGGTAGAGGGGGCCGCTCGATTTCAGCTAAACGAGCGTGGAAGCGTTCAAGTAAATGGAAGTTCAGCTGAACGAAAGTCTGTACAAGAATATTTATAAATTCTCATAATTTGAAACCCAATAATTAAACTATTTTTCAATATGTTTCAAATTCAAACGAACGACTCTATAAAATGTATGCGTTGAGCATGAAATAATGATACTTTAAACAATTGAGCTAGTTTAGACGGAAGGAATGTTAGACCCTTATTTTTTGTTCCTCTTAGATCATTCCAAAGCCTTCGGTTCCCTCGCTGATTGCAAGAAGAAGCGACTTTTCAAAGTGGTCGTAGCACTCATAGTCAGGCAAGCAGAGTTGGTTGAAGCTGCAAATTTAGAGAGGGAATTATATTACCAACTAAATTTTTCAGTTTCGATATTATAAATCCTGATTTCTAATAAATTATATCCACTTCTATTGTAAAATATGATTTATATTCTATGAATTAACTCAATTCTTCATCCTAGGTTCCAGCATAAATTTCCTTTCCTTTATTGGCATTATACCAATACAATCTTTTTGAACTTTTATAACTTCAACACGGATTATACCTAATTGAAGGGCCGGATAGAATAACGGATAGAATAACAGTCAGCGAGGAAGTTGTTCACAATGATTCAAAGTATACATTTCATCAGTTTCAGGAATTTCCATTATATACTTTCAGAACTGTAAAGGGTTTAGTGCCCGATTTACTTGCGGATTAGTCCACATATGTAATAATATGTTCAACGGTGAAAGGACACTATTTTGCTGCATAAAATCATTCCCATGTATTTTGATTCGCTGAATCCCGATATGACCGGCGTTTTCTAATAAAAGTGCTACTTTTTGTTTGAATTGCAATTTTTCAAACAAGTTATGAAAAGATTGATGTTTTTACCGAGACAATTTTTTCATTCAAAAAATGGCTTATTTCAAGACGAAAACGTCTCAAGTAACTTTCTCGTTATGTTCATATTCCTGAAGTTATAAATTTTTGAAGGTCGAAAATTCGAAATTTTTCGCTAACTTTAACTGTTATTCACTTTCCACCTTTGTGATGCTTCTTAAAACTGAAAAAGCTACTTATCCTTCAAAAGTTACTTTTAATATTAACGTAATTTGAAAGCCGGCTCCGTCGAGCCTAGTGATGGGCGATACTTCAAAAAAGTATCGATGCCAGGGTATCGATACTCTTAATCAGTCAATACCGATCCAACTACGATACTATTAAGAAAAGTATTGATACTAAAGTATCGAGTAGGAGTATCGGTTAAATTCGAACTCATAAGTGTTGCGCCCAAAACTGTTTATTTTTACTCTAATGTTGTTACTTTTACTTAAGATATTGAAAATTTACAACATTGTATAGCTTTCAAAAGTTGTTTCGAGTTCTGACAGAATTTGAATTAGTAGTTGGTTATTTTGAAGGTCTTTATGGTTCAGGAAGTAAATAGTTTGGATATTTGCATCTTTATTTTTTACCAAGCAATCAAAACAACAATAACAATATATTTTCCGTAAATATACCAGTATTACACAAATAGCGTTCTGCTTATTAAAGAAGTAAACGTGTCCAAGTGACACGCATAAGTAACGAAGTCCCTTCCGTCGCTTAACAAATACTGAATATAGACGTACCTCATATGATTATATAAAAGTAATGCGTGTCTTTGAAACATGCGGTAGGAACGGAGTTTCGAATGCGTATATACGTACGTCCTCCCTAATAAGCACGCATTCGTATTTGTTGAGCGATATTTTTTTCCACTTCTATTACAAAAAGATTGAAAAATTATTGAAAATTGTGAAAATAGTCCGACTTTTGCGATTCAAACTTTGTTCAGAAGCTAACAACAATAAGGTATCAAATTTGTGAGAATTGGTTGAAAGTTTTGCGAAATGCAAGAAGTTGCATTTCCGTAAAATCTATATGTCGTCAACCATGCTGATAGAAATTTTAACCGGTGTCATATATCTCTTCAAATAAATAAGTTGTAAGCAGAGGTCGTTGAAATTGGTATCGGTTTATTATGTCAATTTTCCACCAGCTTATGTGCGTTCAAAATTCTTCATAATTATCAGTACTACAAAACTTGAATCGCAAAAATCGGACAATTTTTACTTCTATTACGAAACGATAATGAAGTAGCAAAAATCGCAAAAGTAGCCCAATTTTCTACGACTCAACTTTGTTGTAAAGCTAATAACAATAAGGTATCAAATTTTTTAAAAATTTGGTGAAAATTTTGCGAAAAGCAAGAAGTTGCATTTTCGTAAAATCTAGAGGTCGTGAACGATGCTCGTAAAAATTTCAACCAATATCATATTCTGAAATCAAGAACGTTTTCCAGCGTAGCGTCCGAGGCGGCTACATATTCTAATGTGAATAACGCTTGTCAGCGTTACGGTATCAAAATACTTTTTTAGGATTAGGTCTCTATCCACGAAATCTCTCTTCCATCGTATGAGGAACTTCGATTAAAAAAATTGGCATTCGATTTGATTTATATTGTTACGCACTCGATGGGATTGGATGAAAATAACTATCACATGAATTTGTAGCAACCAGACGTAGCACTAACTGCAGGTTTTGAGGTTAGCCACATTCAATATAAAAATATTATATTTACTTTTGCAAACCAAATTGGCAGTCTTGCCCCAGTGCATACAACTGCCTATTAGTATATATTGTTATAGAATAGATAAATCGAAAGTATCGATGGACCGATACCGGTGAAAAAAGTTTCGATACTTGATAGTATCGACTTTGTAAGTATCGGTATCGAGTATCGAAATATCGAGTACCGAGTACCCGATACTCAAAGTATCGAGTAGGTATCGCCCATCACTAGTCGAGTCGTTCCGAACCTTTTTCCCGACATTAGTATCCCACGCTTGTTTACCTCAAGAACGCTTACGTCCTCTTTCAATATTTTCTTTTAGTCCACTTTTAACAATAAATCATTAAAATGCTGATATTGCTAAGTAAATACATGCCCTTACCCGCTTCAAAATATTTTGAACATTTTAGGTATTGGAGAGTTTTGTTTCAATGACGAAAGATATTTCAACGTTTTACAGGTAATCGTCCCGGAAACACACAAACGTTTCGCAAACGTTTTGCATACGTTTTTGAAACGATTTCTGGCAAACTAAAAACGTTTGGGATTTTTTGTGATAAAAACATTTCGAAAACGTTGGATACTCAAGCTGATTTTTGAGACTCAATCAAAAACGTTTGAGTGACGACAAATTCAACACGTACTGCAAACGTTTCCAAAACGTTTGGAAAACGTTTGAAAGAAAATTGATAAACGTTCAAACAAAGTTTGAGAAACGTTTAAGGAGTGAAATCTCGAAAGATCGAAAATACGACCGTATCCAAAACGTTTTTTAAACGTTTGATAAAAAAATGCATCCAATAGATCGCGGGATCTTACTCGCAAGTGGTAGGAAACTATGGTGAAACTGAAAAAAAACATTTTTTAATCAAACGTTCTTCAAACCTTCTTAAAACGTTCCTAAAACGTTTTTGAAACGTAAAATCAATTTTTTGTAAACGTTTGATGAATGTTTTGCAAACATTTGAGAGACTTTTGGAAATTCAATCTACTCAAATTTTGCTTGGTCTAATGTTTGCCAAACGTTTTCAAAACGTTTATGAGAAGTTTTGTTCAGTCAGAGTATCAAAAATGTGCGGAAGTATCCAACGTTTTGAAAATGTTCAAAAACGTTGTTTCCAACAAAATTTACAAACGTTTTAACGTTTGCCAGAAAACGTTTTCGAAACGTTTGCGAGACGTTTGGTGTACATTCGCGTGATAATCGACTCGACGGAGCCGGCTTTTGAAGCACACTTATTTTAGGGGTGACTTTTGAAGAATAAGTAGCTTTCTTCAGTTTTAAGAAGCATCAAACAGGTCAAAAGTGAAGAACAGTCAAAGTTAGCGAAAGATGTCGAATTTTCGACCTTCAAAAATTTATAACTCAAGAAAAATGAACTTTACGAGGTTGTAACTGGAGACGTTCTCGTTTTGAAATAAGCCATATTTGTTAATTAAAAAATTACTAGCTAAAAACTCCATTCTTTCATAATTCGTTCAAACATTTGCAATTTAAACAAAAGTTAATACTTTCGTGAAAAAACGCCGGGCATATTCGGATTCAGCGGCTCAAAATACGCAGGAATAGTATGGTTCATGCGTTTAAATAGTGTCTTTTTCCCCTGAATATATATTACATACGGCAGCATTGCACACTCGCGGACTATTCCGCAAGTAAATCTGGCACCAAACTCTTCACAGTTCTGAAAGTATATGATGGGAATTCCTGAAACTTAGCAGATGGATACTTTGAATCCTTATGAACAACTCCCTTGCTGACTGTTATGCAGTTTTCGAAAAACCCCTTCAATTTATGATAAAAAATAGCGATGTTCTAATCTGAAATTATTCCATTTTGGATGCTGTACATCTACAGTTATCTAATGTGAAAAATAATGTAAGAATGGAATTTTCCTGCAATATTTCATAATTGAATTTGAAACTGTCCGCTTGAAAATTATTTCAATTTAAAAGTAAAGCTTTTAAATATTGAGGAATTCAGACTGAATTTGAAAAAGGTAGGATTAGGAAATATTTTTTCACACCAAGCTTTAAGTTTCTCGATCTCAAATGCTTTTCTGGAAATTTTTTCTAAGTTTTTGTAACGATATACAATTCATCTATTGGGGCATTGAGGCTATCAATTCGAAATTACTATATAATTTCAAATACTTCATCTTGAATCATTTTTCGAAAATTTTTTGTAGTACTGGGTGATAGCCTATATATCCAAGAAATACTGTTATGAAATCTTCAGAAAGTCTTACAACACAAAAAAACGTATCATAAAGTTATAGAGAATGAATCACGGGTTGCAGTAAAAAACTAGATAATTTTGCATTAAAAGTTCTTCGAAAATCAAATAAATGTTGTTTTGAAAAGATTGGTTCAAAATTTTTAATAAAAGTATAAAAAGATCACCTTAAATAAAACTATTTCCCCTTTTTAACAACACAGTGCCATTCAAATTTCAACAACAAACCTCATTTTTATTTGATTTTTTTTATCAGCAATTTTTTTAAAAATAGCCTTCTTATATCTTGATATCCAGTTTAGATTTTTTGATTATAATTAAAAATAAATTTTTAATCGATATTCAAAAGAGATTTCAAAACCCTATGAAATTCAGAACCTTAAAATTCTTGAATGATTCATTTAATGTTCTTTTCACTCTTGTCACTTCTGGTCAACTGCCGCAATTTATTTCCCAGAACAGAATAACTTTTTTCAATCATACTTTTTGGCCTCGAATCAGAAATACCTCAGCTCAGAAATTCGCTTTTCCTTTACATTTGAATGATGATTCTGAATTCACAGAATTTAACTCCGCTCTTCTGAAAAATTTTGATTTTGTAATGCAACCCCTTTAAAGTTGATCCATATTAACCCTGAAATAAACCAGGAGTAGGGTGACCAGAAGCCCAGGAGGGAAAAAGAGGACATGAACCCCCCCCCCCCCCCCGTAATAATTCCAGAACCGAAAAAATTTTCCGCAAAGATACAATTTTTTTTTAAATTTTCATACAGGATACATTTAATAATTAGTTCATCTACAATATTTTCCGGATCTTGCGATTTGGCGCAGCAAATGAGAATTTTTCGGACCTAGTTAATAAATAAATTTGATAGAAATAAGTGAACGAACAGTTGGAACAGATAACACAGGTCTGCAAATAATGGTGTTGTATTTTTTGTTGGAAAATGAGAGGTCTTTTCTGGAGTGATTTTTTCCGTAGAATCCGAATCCGAGCTCAGGATATATCCATCACGGCAGGATTTTGAGATGTTTGAGGTTTTATACTCAGAAAATGGTTTTTTTTGCTACGTTTGAGTTTATGTACTGAGCGCGTGAAATCTTTTTGGTTTTGTTTTGAAACCTTACCATTTAGTACTACTCTTCCCCTTCAAAATTAGCTATTGAACAGTCTCCAGCGATCGTTTCTCACAAAGATATACGGCCTTCTTCAGTTTCGACGCTCATTTCAACAACCTCCGTATTACACATAACAAACATACTGTCCAATTCAGAATGTCAGAGAATATTGTTTTGTCCGTAAATTTTAGTACGCCATTTTGAGCCGGTCATCTTGTTGATGAGAATGTCAATCTTGCGACTTCATATTTATAACCAGCGACCAAACATTTGAATAAAAGCTTTTATAGATTAAAATCCTTCGGGTTTGTGAACTTAAATCCGCCATCTTGATGATAAAGGTGTTGATTTTCTTACTGTAAATTTTTATTCAGAGACTCTTTGTGAAAAAAAATCTGCCCGCTTCGCGGGCACATTCTCATCGCGCGCAGCTCGCTTCGCTCGCAAGTATCAGCGCGCCTAG
>WSXT02189826.1:7656-19972 GCA_011762715.2 Neuroterus valhalla
TTTGATTTGTTCGAATACATCCCAATTAATTAGGATTTTTTTTTTTTAATTTTAACATCTCCAAATTTTGTTTGATTCTTTCGTATTTATTCAGATTCATTCAAATTTATTCAGATTCATTTTGATTAGTTTGAGATTAATTGGATTTGTTCTTATTTTTCGGAATTTATTATATTCATTTAGATTCATTTGGATCAATTTAAATTTATCCAGATAACCGGATTCATTCGGAGTCATCTTGATGTGTTTGGATTGATTTAGGTGTATTCCAATTTATTTTGATTCGTGCTGTTTTTAGGATTGTGCTGAATTTATTTGGATTTATATGTGTCTTTCATGCATTTGTCTGAATTTCTTAATTTTTTCAGATTTATTTAGATTTATCTTGATTTTTTTAAATGCATTTAATTTTAATTGGATTATTTCAGATATATTCTAATATTTATGTGATTCGAATCTATAAAGATTGATTTGGGTTTATTCAGAATCATTCAAATCTATATCAGACAAAACTTAGATATTAAAATTTGTCCAAATAGGCGTCTGAAACTTTAACCCAATTTAGAAGAGGTGCAAATGACTTTTCCTTTGGACATCTCTTGAATGCCGGAATAAACTTTGAACTTGAAAAGAACTTAAGTGAAAAATTTCCATCAGAAAAGAACATTCCCAAATCTCCTCTTTTCCGTACGAACATAACGCCTACAAGGAGTAGGGAGTGAAAAAGTGAGAGAATGAGAAAATGATAGTGCTTTTGGAGAAAAGCTCTGCCAAGTACGAAAGTTCTCATTAAGCACCTAACTTGGAAGCAGATGTGGACCTGCAGATATTCCCTTAATTAATCAAAACCGAGGTTCTTGATTTCCTTTCAAAGGGGGATTCAATTCAATAGGGTTATATAAATCGAAAATTATTGGTCATTCATATGGAAAATAAGTTTCAAATGAGATTTATCAGATCAGTGAATAATTACCCTGCACATTTTATTTTTTACAATAGTATAAACGTATTAATTTGGATCGTGATCCATCAGAATATATTTGGATTTATTTTGAATAATTTGGATGTATTTGGATTCAGTCAGATTATTTTGATTTATTTAAATTGATTTGAATTTTTTCAGATTCATTAGGAAACATCTGGATGCATTTGGATTTATTCAGATTGATCTGGATTTACTTGGATGTATTGGCATTCTTCTTAATTTATTTTGCTTCATTCAAGCGGCTCCAAATTCAACTGAATTCATTTGTATTTATAACGATTTATTTGAACCTAAGAAGATTTATCCAGATTCGTTTGGATTCATATAAATTTATTTAAATGCAGTTTGATTTCTCCGAATTCATTTTGCTCAATTCAAACTTTCTTGGATCCTACTGTTCCTACTTGTATTTAGTTAGATTTATTTGGATTGATCTTGATAGATTTGGATTCATCTCGATGTATGAGGATTTGTTCGAATTTGTTTTGTTTACTTGAAACTTATTTGGATCTTGCTACAATCATTTGAATTTATTTGGATTTATTTTTATATATATTCACATTTATTTGGATCTATTTGAGTTTATTTGGATTTTTCGGGTTCGTTTGACCTTATTTTGTGTTTATCAATTTTTCCCAAATTCCGGATATATTTGAATTTGTTTGGAATAATTTGGATGCATTTGGATTCATTTAGATCAAATTTGATTTGGATTTGTTCAGACTCATTGAGAGTTATTTGTATGCATTTTGATGTATAAGGATTCGTACGAATTTTTTCTGATTAATTGAAACTCATTTGGATGCTGATACAATCATTTGAATATATTCAAATTTATTTGGATTTATTTTTATATATATTTGCATTTATTTGGATCTATGTGAATTAATTTGGAATTTTCGGGTTTGCTTGATCTTATTTTGCTTTCATCAATTTTCCACAAATTCTGGATGGATTTGAATTTATTTGGATGTATTCGGATTTATTTGGACCAATTATATGATTTATTCAAATAGATTCGGATTTGTTCAGATTCATTACGAGTTAATTGTATGCATTAAGATGAATAATGATTCGTTCGGATTCGTTCAGCTTCATTGAAACTTATTTGGATGCTGCTGAAATCATTTGAATTTATTGGGATTTGCTTGGTCTTATTTTACTTTTATAAATTTTCCCTAAATTCTGGATACATTTGAATTCATTTTGAATAATTGTGATTTGTTTGGATTCATTTACATCAATTTTGATTTAGTAAAATTGATCTAGATTTGTTTGGATTCATCCGGACTAATTTGAATTTAGTTTGATTTGTCTTAATCTATTTTGCCTCACTCAATTTTTTTGTATCACGCTGTAATTATTTCAATTTAGTTGGATTCATTAGGATTCGTTAAGTTGTGCTTGGATACATTTGGATTTGGTTATTATAATCTAAATTGGTTTGAAATCATTCTGTTTCATTAGGAGTCATCTTGATTCATTTAGATTTATTCGAAGTTATTTGGATTTATTCAGATTCCTCTTAAGTTATTTGAATCAATTTGAATTTTTTTTTATTTTCTGGAGTCATTCCGATTATTTTGTATTTATTAAAAATTTTTTTCAAGTATTTGAGTTCCTCAAAATTTATTTTGCCCAATTTGATTTTTTTGGATTCTGCTACATTTATTCGGAATATATTTAATTTATTTGGACTTGTTTAGATTCATTCAAAATAATGTGCATTCATTAAGATTTATTTGGATTCATTTGGCTTTTGTTCGGATTGGTATTGTCTACTTGAAGTGTTTCGGATTCTACCACATTCATTTAGACTTTCTTGATTCATTTTGATTTATTTAGATTCATTCAGAAATATTAGGATTCATTGACAAATACTCGAACTTATTTGAGACAATTTGGATTTGTATGAATTTACTTGGATCAATTTGAACTCATTAAAATTAATTTTGATTTATTCAGATTTATTTGGAATTTTTTGGATAAATTTGAATTCCTTAGGACGTATCTGGATTTATCTGAGTATGTTTGAATTTATTTGAACTTATTTTGCTTTTCCAAACATTTTTGGATTCTACAGGATTCATTTTATTTTCTTTATATTCTTTTGGATCTATTTGAATTCATTTGGTCCAATTGTATTTGTCTAAATTTGTTCTGCTTTATTCGAACTGTTTTGCATTCTTCTGAATTTATTTGATTTTTTTCGGTCCATTTAAATTAACTTAGAGTTATCTGGATTTGTTTGGATTCGTTTGGATTTATTTGAATGTGGTTTGATTTGACGCACTTTATTTGGCCTCACTCAATCTTTTTTGTATCGCGCTGTAATTATTTCATTTTAATGGGATTCATTTGGATTTATTAAGATGTATATAAATACATTTGGATCTGCTTAGGATAATCTAAATTGATTCGAACTAATTTTTTTTATTAGGATTTATCTCGATTCATTTAGATTTATTCGAAGTTAGTTGAATCCATTCAAATTGGCTCAAAGCCATTAAAATTTTTTGGATTTTCTGGAGTCATTTAGATTCTTTTTTATTTATTTAGAATTTTTTTCAAGTATTTGAGTTTTTTAAATTTCATTTGGCCCGATTCGAACTTTTCAAATTATGCTACATTTATTCGGAATATATTCAATTTATTTCGATTCATTTGGATTCATTCAGAAAGGTGTGCATTCATTCAGATTTATTTGGATTCATTTGAATGTATTTGTATTTTGTTCGAAGTTGCATCGGTTATTCGAAGTGCTTTGGATTCTGACAGATTCAGTTAGATTTCCTTGATTTCATTGTTTGAATTTTCTGGAGTCATTTCGATTCTTTAATATTTATTTCGGATTTTTTTGAAGTGTTTGAGTTTCTCAAAATTTATTTTGCTCCATTTGAACTTTTTGGGATCCTGCTGCATTAGATAAATTTGCATTTATTCAAATTGATTTTTATTTATTAGGATTTATTTGGAATAATTTGGATACATTTAGATTTATTAAGATTCATTTGGACGTAGTTTGATTCGTCGGAATTTATTTTGCCCCACTCAATCTTTTTTGTATAACGCTGTATTTATTTCAATTTAGTCGAATTTATTGGGATTTATTAGGATGCACTGAGATAAATTTCGATTTGCTTACTACAATATCAATTGGATTGAATTCATTCTGTTTTATTAGGATTCATTTTGATTCATTTAAATTTATTCGAAGTTTTTTGGATTTATCCAGATTGGTTCTAAGTCATTTCAATCAATTTGAATTTGGATTTTGTTTGAATTAGTTTTGCTTCATCATAATTTATTTAGGTTCAGCTGCATTTATTTGGATTTTCCAAGATTCATTCTGATTTAGTAGGATTCATTAGGATATATCCTGATTTGTATGAAATAATTTGGATTTATATCAATTATTTATTTAAATCGATTTGAATTTTTCATATTTATTAGCAATTATTTTGATACTTCTGGGTTTATTCAGATTGATTTGGATTTATTTGAATCTATAATTATTATAATAATAAAGCTTTATTAAGTTGTTTATTATTAATTATAATTATATAATTATATTATTATAACTATAGTATAATTATATTGATTATTATATTTGATCATAAAATTAATGTGCTTAAAAATTATTATACAAATTTATTTTAATTTATATCTCACAAGAAATGGAATACAATCTTAAAAGATAAAAATTAGTGTTTTTGCATGTGGTGTCTCAGAAAAACGTGGTTACTAATTACACTGAACATAAAAAAATTTTAATCACCTAAAAGCCTGCAACTCAACGCTGATTATTTAAAAAAAAATATAATTAGGTATTCCTCTTTTCAGGAAAAAATATAAATTATAATTGCATAATGTTAATCTGTAGCACCCCATTCTTTCGATTGAGTCATTATCTTAATTAAAGAAGGTTTGAAAACCATCCGGAAATCCATTATGCACAGATAAATGAAACTGTGCTAGAATTATGAAGTAAAGTGGAAAGTGTATCCAAAGAACTGCAGCTTTCAGATAACTTTGATCCATTTAGCGAATAAATGATATGTGGAAGAATGGAAAAAAATAAGGAAGAGAAGTTACGGAAGAAAATGAGAAAATGAGCTGGAAAAAAGGGAGATAGAAAAAAAGAGATAATGGATGGAAAGCTGAGACACTATATTCTCTTCTCCCTGTGTGGGTATGAGGTAAAGAGGGAGAGGGAGAGAGTTGGTGCCGCTCGATAACGCTTCTGCCTCTGAACGGGTCCACCATCCTCTTTCTCGAGCTTTCAGTAGTGATGTGAAATTTACGGATAAAGCGTTCATCTTTCATGAACCAGTACGCGAGAAATTCTGGAATTAGCTTATATTTAAGGTTCATGAGAAGGAAACGGTATAAGAGAGGGGAAATTTGAATGTGAAGAAATAAAGTAGAAAGATCCATAATCAAGCATCAGAAGGGAGATTGATAGAAAAAAAAGGAAGCGAGTGAAAATAAGGGAGAGTGAGAGTAGGGGCTGGGAAGTAAGAGAATATAAGAGAACATAATGGTAGGATCGGGTTGGGAAGTTAGGAGTTGAAGATAAGAGAGGGAAAATAGGTAGAGGAAAAGACACATGAGAATACATGATACGAGAGAAAAGTGATGGAGTAAACAGGAGGGAAAATAAGTATGAAAAATAAGAGAGATGGGTAGGGAAGCAAAGGGTGGGGAAAAGTGTTACAAGGGATAGGAAATGAGAGAGGGTACATCAGGTTACATGATGGAAAGGATGAATGAAAGAGTAATGAGGAAACAAAAAGGATAAGGGAAGGATAATTAGGCCAGGGCATGCTGGTGAGAAAGGGGATGTAGGGGGACACATGAATATACATAATGCAAGTAATGGGTAAAGGAGTTGAGAGGGAACAACTATGAACTGCAGGGATAGGTAGGAAGTGGAATGGATGGGAGATAAAGATACATCATGGGAAGGGTGGCTGGCAAAGTAAAGAGGAGGACGAACAAGGATAAAGAAAGTATTCAAATTTTTTATTTCAATATTCTTGACCAGATATATATATATATATATATATATATATATGTTGATTATTTAGACATTTGTTTTTATAGTTGTAAGAAAATGACTCTATTGCTCCGCTGGGATTTGGACCTAGGTCCACAGATGACCAGTCTGAGGAGAAATGAGAAGGGAAGCATGAGGATACAAGAGGGGATAGAGGAGTGTGTTAGGTAAAGCAGCGGCCTAATAAGAATGGAGGAGAAAATATTGAGAAGACATAATTAAACATGATAAGGTGTTTCGGTAAGGAAGTGCAGTGGAAGGGAATCAACGACAAAGGATACGAAATAGGGGGAATACATAAATCAAAGGATAGGTGGGGAACTGTAAGGGAGGCAAAATGAGGGTGACAAAAAAAATAAGGAGAGAGCATTAGGATACATGATGGAAGGAATGGGTTTGAATGTGGAAGGGCAGAAACGGAAGTAAGAGGAGGAAAACAAAGAAAGGGACATGAGAATACAAGAGAGCAGAGATGGATGGAGTAGGAAAAGAGAGTAGGGCGGAGGTTCCCTAATGTGAGAAGTGAGTAGGAAAGTAGGAGGAAGAGGATTTAAGCGTACATGAGAAGAAATCAGGGAGGACATATTGGGCTAAAAAAGTTAAAAATTGTGGATGCGACATAAGAATACATAAAGAAAAAAGAGAAGGGGTAAAAAGGAGATGGGGATATATAAAAATGAGGGGAGGAGAGAAACAAGGGCAAGGAATATAAGGCAAATAGAATTGACGGTAATAATAAATGATAATGCTGCTGGACTTATAAAAAGAGGTCATAAGGATAAGGTAGAGAGAACGAAGGACAATTCATAAGGGAATGTCATGGAAGAGATAAGTGGGGAAGCAGAGAGGAAGGAAACAAAAATACTGGAGGAAAAATAAGGAGAGGATGTGCAGATAAGGGGGCAGACATATGGGTAAGGAAGGAGGAATAGGTAAAGGGACATAAGGATACATGATTCAAGAGATGGATGGAGGAGAGAAGGGTTCGAAAAAAAGCGCACGTAATATAAGAGAAGATTAAGAGGTAAGAGGAAGGGGATTCGGGCATATGGAAGGAAAAATAAGGGAATGTATGTAAGGATAATGAAGGGAAAATGAGACTGGGGGTTTACGATACAAAAAAGAGGGAGACGGGAGGAAAGGAGAAATAAGGCCTAGGGAAAGAAATAGGAAAAATGAATGAAGACAAGGGAACATGAGTAAGATAGTATTGATAATAATAAATGGGAATGGTGATGGAGTGATAAGAAGGGGTCATGAGAATAAGGTAAGGATAATGAGAGAGTACATAAAGGAACTTGATAGAAGGGACCATAAAGAAATTTTGAGGAAGGAGAATGAGGATACAAGAGGAGAAATGGGGGAGAGGGCATTCAGGTAATGAAGGATGGATAGGGGAGCGGACATAAGGATAAGTTGGGAGAATTGGCGGAAGGGACATAAGGATATATGATAAGAGAAATGTGTGGAATAGGAAAGTGATGGAAAATGAGGTTACATAATGTGAGGAAAGAGTGGACAAAAGAGAGGAAGAGGAAGAAAATTTCAGCACAAGTAGGAGAAATGGGTAAGCGCGCATGAAGATAAAGGGGGGGGGCAGAAGGCATGGAGATTCATGAAGGGGGAATTGGAGGGGTGGTGAACGTTAGGAGAAATAAGAATTATAGAGGAACATAGAAGAAGTGAATCATGGAGGGAGGGCATGAAGATAGTTATATCGGTATTGATGAATGATAATGGTGGTGGAGTGATAAGAAGGGGACATACGGATGAGGATCGGGAATGAGGGGAAGTACATAGAGAAACATGATAGAAGGGATAAGTGGGGAAGTGGAGGGTGGGAAAACAAGCATACGGGATACAAAATTGAGGGCACATGAAAATGAGGGAGTCTGGATAAGGAACAGGACATGGGTATCAAGAAGAGGGGATTCTAAAGGGACATGAAAAATATGATGGGTTAAATATGTGGAGAAATTAGGGACATGAGGAATAAGGATGAGAAAAGGGAAGTAGGGTAAAGCACATCCGAATACAAGATAATCAAGATGCAAAGGGAGTAGAAGAGAGACGGAGTTATCACGATGGAGGAAAAATAGGGCAGGAGACATGGGGTTACATGCCGGAATAAGTAGGTGGGATAGTAAAGGGAGATTAAAATGAGGATACAAGAGAAGAATATTGGAGAAGGGAACACAGGGAAAAAAAATAGGTGACGGGGCATGGGGGTACAAGATAGGAGAAATGGGTCTGAAAAGAAAGTGAGGGGGAGGATATTAAAATTGGTCAATGTTCATTTATTTGAAATCACTTCGAATTCATTTGAATAATTCTCGCCTGAACATTTCAATTAATACTCTTTCTCTATCCTAGCTTTGAATATAAAATGCAGGAGGAGTTGACTAATTCTTTTCCTTCCTCATTCCAAGATTAAAATCTGCCAGGAAAGGATAAATTATAATATCTGGAGTTAATCTTCCATCATTTATTCATTTTTGTGGCTTCTTAAGGATCGACTTGTAGTATTTCGCTGGAGTGTTCGAGTTTAATTTTTACTGCTTACTTTCATGAAATTTTGTTGTATGAAGGTACCAAGAAAGAGGGGTTAAGTGGCCCCGAGAGATCTGAAGGCTGATGAATGGTTCAAATAAAGGGGCACTTTATAAGCTGACTCTTACATCTTCATTCACATTTATTCTCCGAAGCAAGAGCACTGTAAAATTCCTTCACAAGGAAAAAAATAACCTCTAAGTCTAAGAAATTGAAAATTAAATTATTTAAATTAAAAGTCTTCTTATTTCCAAATTAGTCGATGGTTCGAGATTTCACTGTCAATATTAATTAACAATCACTTGCTAGATTATATTTGGAATTTCGAACAAATTGAGAAAAAAATATGAAAGTTCGAATTGAGTTGATGTTTGAAACGCCTAGTCTGGAAAATTTTGATTTTTGACGGATACGAATAAAATAAATTTGCATAAATAATTTTGACTATTTTTTTTTACAATGTAAAACATGGCAAGATTCTATCTCTAGTTATCTAGATTCGAAATTAGCAACGTATCCGGCCTTTGGAATTACTCCTCAATTTCCTCTTCTGTGATTGCACTGGCACTACCTTATATGAGCATACCTATCTATATCTAACTCTTGTGTAAATAAGTGTTAGGGTTTTGGCAAGATTCAAAAATTAAAATCAGTTTTTTCAATAAGCACACATTCTGTTGAAAAATGATTTCTTATAACAGTAAGAATTGATTGTAAAAGATGGACTGTAGATAAATTACATATGTATAAAAGTCGGTAGTAAGTACGTTGTGTTTCTTGTTAAATTTGTGTTGAAATATGATAAGTACGTCATGTTCATTAGTTTCAAAACATCATATGGTAAGTTCTTTCATTATTTGTTTTATAATTTTTGTGGGCCAACACTTTACACGTTAACTCTGGGAACATCGGGATACTGACAATTCAGCCTCCTGTCCACGTTGAATATACTCAATAGGTGCTTATTCCAAGGTAAGTATAGTGACAAGGTGTGCTCGGTGTATAACGTCATGCATGAAAATATTTGAATAGTGTTACTGTCTTTAATGTTTGGTGTGAAACAGTGTTAGCCTTTTGTTAATGTAATTTTCACACAATACTATACTGTACATAACTTTATATTATAATACATTATTATTTTAACGTTTTTGTTGAAATATAAGTTTTAATATCTTGATTGTTTTATTTAAAACACAACCCAAAGTTTTTGGGAATGGAAAACAGTAAATTGTAGTAACATTTGTAAACATTCTAGTTATCTAAATACTATGAATTCCTTCATTCATGTGAGGCGGAATCATTTGTTAAGATAGTAAACTTCAATTTAATAAAAAAAAAAATTCCGACAATGTAATACCCGCTTCAGATGAATAGCCAAGAACGTGCCATGACAGAAAAAGGCCAAGAAAGTGTTGGTTGGTGTTGGTTGGTGTTGGTTAAATACCAGAACGCTGGTAGATATTTCGAATATTTTTGTTTTGTGTCTTTCTGAAAATGGAAAAAACAAGAGGAATGATAGAAAGAAGAGATTATATTATATTATATTATATCATATTATATTATATTATTATTGTTATATTAATATGTATAGATAAATAGATAAATGAGTATTCGAAGGTGTTTTTAATCAAAGATTCTTATTCTATCGGTAGGGGAATAATTAGGGGATCAAATGAAGGAAAGAATGCTAGTGCTATGGGATTCTCCGCAATACTGGCTATTAACGAACTAAGAATGCTTGATTTTCACAGAACATTCCACGATAATCGTACAATTATACTTACGATTTTCTGCATGCTACAGGATTTCAAATAAAAAATGAGGGAGGAAGAAAAGGCTGGGGGACATGAGAATATATTATAGCAAAGATAGGAGAAGTGATTAGGAGGTGAAGAAATGAGGTTACATAGTAGGAGTATTCGGTAGGTAAGTAAGGGGAACAGAAGATGAGCATGGGGTAGGAGAAATGATAAGGGAAGCATAAGGATAAGAAGGAAAATCAGGGAAAATGAAATAGGAGGGATGGAAGAAGTGCTGGAGGGGTAGAAAAATGAGGTTTATTAATAGGAGTAGTTGAGCAAATGTGGAGAACATGAATTACTATTAGGTAGTAGAAATTGGGAGGGAGGTATGGGGGAGAGAAGGAAAATAGCAAGAGGAGGCATGAGAACACATGATTGAAAGGAAGACTAGAGGTAATAAAGGGGTGGAACAATGAGGTTGCGCAAAAGGAGTTGTCGGTAGGCAAAAAAGGGAAATACAGAATGAGGATACAGTAGGAGGAACTCGGAGGAACACATGAGGGTTGAAAGGCAAATTAGGGTAGCAGGTGATAAGAGGGATGGAATAAGTGATGGAGGGGTAGAAAAATGAGGTTTATTAACAGGAGTAGTTGGTCAAGTGAGGAGAATATGAAATTACTATTAGGTAGTAGAAATTGGAAGGAAGGCATGGGGGTGAGAAGAAAACTAGGAGGAGGCATGAGGACACATAATTAACAAGATAGGAGAAGTGATAAATGGGTAGAAAAATGAGGTTGCGTAATAGGAGTTGTCGGTAGGCAAGTAAAGGAAACAGATAATGAGGATATGGTAGGAGGAATTGGGAGGAAGACATGAGGGTTAAAAGGAAAATTAGGGAAGAAAGTGATAGGAGGGATGGAATAAGTGATGGAGGGGTAGAAAAATGAGGGTTATTGATAGGGATAGTTCGGCAAGTGAGGAGAACATGAACTTACTATTAGGTAGTAGAAATTGTAAGGCATGGGGGTGAGAAGAAAAATAGGAGGAGGAGGCATGAGGACACATGATCAAAAGGATAGGAGAGGTAATAAAGGGGTGGAACAATGAGGTTGCGTAATAGGAGTTGTCGGTAGGCAAGTAAAGGAAACAGATAATGAGGATATTGTAGGAGGAATTCGGAGGAAGACATGAGGGTTAAAAGGAAAATTAGGGAAGAAAGTGATAGGAGGGATGGAATAAGTGATGGAGGGGTAGAAAAATGAGGGTTATTGATAGGGATAGTTCGGCAAGTGAGGAGAACATGAACTTACTATTAGGTAGTAGAAATTGTAAGGCATGGGGGTGAGAAGAAAAATAGGAGGAGGAGGCATGAGGACACATGATCAAAAGGATAGGAGAGGTAATAAAGGGGTGGAACAATGAGGTTACGTAATAGGAGCTATCGGTAGGCAAATAAGGGAAATAGAGAATAAGGATTCGGTAGGAGGAACTCGGAGGGAGACATGAGGGTTAAAAGGAAAATTAGGGAAGAAGGTGATAGGAGGGATGGAATGAGTGATGGAGAAGTAGAAAAATGAGGTTTCATAATAGGAGTAGTGGGTGTACGAGTAGAAGGAATCGAAAATGAGAAGGGTAGATGGGGGAAGGGGGGCATGAGGATACCTGATGAGAGGGAAAGATAGGAAAGTGAAAGTGAGGGTTAATGAGGATAAGGGAGGTGAAATTAAAGAGAGAACATAAGGTCGCATGATGCAAGGGATTGATGGTCAAGTGAAGGGAAGGGAGGATAGAGAATCGGAGGGGTATAAAGGAGAGGAGGAGAGGGGAAGGGGACTAAGGGAGGGAAACAGGAGTAGTAAATTAAGGGTTGAGAACATGAAGATGACGATAATAATAATATCATACCCAATAAAGATTTATTATTATTATTATTATTATTATTATTATTATTATTATTATTATTATTATTATTATTATTAT
>WSXT02189837.1:0-19971 GCA_011762715.2 Neuroterus valhalla
TGTGTATCTATCTGCCCTCGCTTCGCTCGGGCAGCTAACTCACACTCGTGAAATCTTTGCTTTTCGCCCCTTGTTGCGCAATATACTATTGCATATACTACCTCAAATTACTTTAACCTTCTCTTTAAAAACAAAAAATTTAACGTAACATTTTGAATTTTTAAGGACTACTATTGTTACCTACAATACTTGCAATACCCATCTGAATTCCAAGAAAATAAAAAAAAAACTTTTTGCTAGTTGCTGTTACAGATAAAATAAAACGGAAGTTTTTCATACCTAATAACATTTTTGCCGCGAAAACTGAAACTATGTCTATGAAGTTTCAATTAACATTGGTGTCAAGGTATAGAACTAGATAATTATTTGTAATAAAACACGAAATACAACTTTATGATGTCAAAGGCTATCATTAAAAACTGCAATAACTTCGTATAAATGGAGAGGAACTTATTATTCTATGATTTAAAGGGGTTTACTGAATTAGAAAGAGTTACTCAAACTTAGTAAATTATAGCTGTCTTTAAAGAGGAAGGAAACGTTAAAAAAAGCTTGTCAATTAAACGGTTACAGTACTTTTTCACAGGATGAGACCCCTAATACGAGAGCATTTAACAAAGTGAGAAAATAATAAGTAAGAAGAAACTTTTAACAAAACTACTAAAATCAATTAATAAGTAAATGAAAAATAAAAAATGAAAACAAGGCAAATCATATTTTCATTGTGCATATGGCATTTCTTATATGGTTTAAGTAATAAAATATCAAGATCTTCAGTTTTAAGACCGCATCACTATATTTTTTAAAGTCAGCAAAAACATTACTGTGATTGCTATTGGCTATCGCTATTCCTATTGCTTCAATTTTAATTTAGCTTGAAATGAAGGATTGTTATTCAAAGTTGTTATTAAAAATTCTAAACTGTACAGAGAAAAGCACATAAATATTACACATTTATTCTCAAGTTCATATTCTTGATCTTGAGGATAATTCATTTTTTTGCAATTTATAACGAAAGATTCGGTATAATTTCTTCTCCTTAACATTCTTTTCAACTCAAGAATTATTAACAGAAAGTATCAGAAGGCCAACGAGGCAAGGAATTATTCGAATATTGAAATAAATTCCGATCACCTCTTTGAGAAATATTACATTACAATATATTTACATAATGTTTTGTCAATATAATAAAAAAAAAAAAGATAGGAAGTAAAAAACTTACAAGAGAACCTTTTCAGTTAACCGATTTTCAAAATTGTCATAAATGGATAATAACTGCGCTATATTTCACATATACTTACTTAAACAAGATAAAAGTACGAGAAAATAACGACCGAGAATGTTCATATTCATATTGCTTGAGAGCAAAAAATATTATTAAAAATTTGAAAATGTTTCTCAGTATGTCGAATAAACAGTAAAAAGTGGATAAGCGAAGGAAAACTCCTCGAATTGGTCATTATTCTTTATCATTTTTTTTGTACCCTATAAAATTTCCTAAAAAATGTTTCAAAGACAAATCTCTAAGATTTGTATCTTCCGAGTTATTGATATTTTAGTGGATTTTTGAGACAAATTTTTTGATGCATTGATTCCTCTCCTATTTTTTGTATAGAATTCAATTTCCTATAAATACATCATACCCGAATATATTTACATATTTATAGGCATACTAATATTTCGCACATGTTCCACTGCTAACACTTTTGGCTAAAAGACTGTTAAGGCTGTCCGCGTATAAATTATCTTGTGGGATCGAAAATAAACGTTTTATGTGCATAAAGTATTCAATGAAATTTTGTTCAATGCGGTGAGTCTGAGCACTATAAAAGCACTATAATCTCAAAATCTCAAAGCCAACTAAAATTTAAAATCTTTTATATTTTTAACCTGGATTAAACAAATTTTCGAAGATTTAAGCTTGCAAACGGTAAGTTTTCATATCCATTGAATGGTTAATTTCCATCTTGTTATTTTTTATTCACAAAATTAAGAATTGTTCTTTTACATTTTACTTAGAATGGTAGGCATTCAAAATCGAGTAGTTTTTTTAACGTCTTCAGAAATGAACGAATAAAAAACAAAATAGCAAGCCTTTCGAAATAAATTTATTCTAAGCCTTAAAATTATATTGTATGAAATTAAAATCTCTTGAAATCGATAATAAATGGGAAATCATATCTCATACGTGAAAAACGTTTGTCTTTAGAGAGTTTTAAGAAAATAAATTGAATGCTATTCCCCTTGACATAATTTAGACATGCCCAAAATTGCTCACAAAATTTAGATACTTTCTATTCTTTATAAAATTCGAAAGAAATAAAAATGAAAAGGTTACACTTGTCTCAGAATAATACTAAGCACTTAACACTGACTTTCTTATGTTTTTTTTTAATTTAAAAATCATGAAAAGTTTAAAAATGAGGTTTATGCTAATTATTTAGCTAACAAATTTGAAAGAAGTATTCAACTCTCCTGCAGGAGCCAAAAACTGAATACAAAAAGTTTGAATAAAAAAAAAATTTCAAATATTTGTTTTTCTCATTACCTTTTCGCGTACCTCACGTGTACAGTACTCGAAGAATTTTCTCATGAAATGTAATTTACTTCCAAGAAAATTGTCCGCCACTGACTTCAGTGGAATAAAAATAATAAAATAGAATGAAAACGAACCCTAAATCTAGGCGATGTCAAAAATAATTTGAAATTAGAATTTGGCGCGAAAACATGTGACTGGTTGCGGCTTGTTTGAAAGGTTATGTTTAACGACAGGGTGGGTAATGCATAGATAAGAGACCTGAAAGGTTAGACATAAAGAATAAAAAAATAATTTCCGGGAAAAAAAACATTAAAAAAAATAACAATACATTGAAAACAATACTTCAAAACTCACTTGTTTTCCTCTGATAAAAATAACCAGGGCAGCACCAGCTGCCGTTGAACCCCAGGTGAACAATGTTCCCAAAAGAGTTTGGACAATTGGCGAATATCCTCTCAACATAATTGTTTCTCTTTTCGGACTAAAATAATTTTATGGAGTTGCTGTCCGCCCTCTGAGCGAATTGGAAGGAACTGTTGAATTCTCGCTGGCTTGCACTCAGTCCCCCTTATCTGTAACTACTACCACCACCATATCACCATCACTATAGTCACTCAAATGTACGAGAAAAGAAAAGTCTTAAAAGCCTTAAAAGTGTCTTCGGCAGTAAACACAGCCCATCAAAGAAGAATATGCAAATTCTCCACACTTATTAGCATTAATTATATTCGATTTACTATCTGGAGCTCGCTTATCAATAGCAGTCGCATTCAATTAGAATTTTTTCTTAGAAATTGATTAAAAGCTTTTTCTGTTTACACGCAGTTTTACGACCGCAAGAAACAATTCGAGTACTGCGGATACGCAAGCTTATTCATATATATTCAGGAACTATACAAATGATAATTATGATTTTGAATATATGATGGTCTTTTCGGCAAGCACCAAACAGTCTTATCTAAATTTATCGAAGTCATTTAATTTATGATAATGAACTGGGATGCCGAATGAGATGATAATGTTGATAATTGATGATTTCGAAAATGCCACACACGCGCCATACGACACACACTTGTTCACGGTCTTTCATCAGTTTATTTGAATGCATTCAATGCATTTAATTCCCTCTACGATTGTTCTACTTCAGACTCATCATTCCAATTACGAATCCAGACTTATTTCCATTTGTTATCCATAATGTCGGTTACTTCACGTCCGCTCGGACCGAATTTTAAGAATAAACGTGAGCCGTTGTTACACGTGCAAGAAACTAGTCAAATCGGTCAATACACATTGATACACATGACCACCTGACCACACCGCTGTCGGCTGTACCATAACCTAAAATTTGTGACGTGGCGATGCGATCGTCATTTAGAAGTAGACAGCAGACGACATTCAAAGTGACGTTTGGAGCCGTTTTGAAAATGGCGTCTGCTTCGGTAGGTGTTGCGTGTTTTGTGTAATTGTTTGACCATTTTTCTGTTTTACTAATTTCTAACCTTTTTTATCGGAAACACAAGGCACTCTGACATCTGGGTTTTAAACGATAAAAGCTATAATTAATTATAGCTTTTTTCCGCGACCTGGAAAGCTGCTGTTCGCTATTGCATGTGACGTGTATGTATGCGCATTTTTTTGACGGGAATAAGGATTTATTTGGGAGTT
Organism: Neuroterus valhalla; assembly: GCA_011762715.2. Classification (NCBI taxonomy): domain Eukaryota; kingdom Metazoa; phylum Arthropoda; class Insecta; order Hymenoptera; family Cynipidae; genus Neuroterus; species Neuroterus valhalla. The sequence goes on from WSXT02189837.1 coordinate 4,208, forward strand.
TGTTTACTTTTTCAATATTTGTGAAATTTTTTCGATGTGTGAATATAATCTGCAGGGACCTTGCATAATTTTTTCCTGTGAGAGAAACGTTTCTCACTCTGGGGACAATATTGATGAATCTTAACCTAACATTTTTACATCTTTGCTTATTCGGCTCATTCGTATTGATTTGGAGTGAAACCAAATAATCAATTTTAAGGTGTGACCTCTGTGAATCATGTACACTTGTTATCGAAGAATACTTAATTTCTTATTATTTTTATTCTCAGCATTCTTTTGCACTTATAATTATTATTGCTTAGATCGCTTATGTGAAACATGAGTTTAGGAATTTATAATGGAAAATGCTTATTAAAAACGAAGAAGCTTACAAATTGAGTTCGTTCAATCACATGGGTCTATTTTAGATTACATTTTAGTATATTTTGTGCAGTTCTTTTTTCAAAGTTGCTTTAATGCTGATGAAAAAAGAATTAAGGCAAAACATGTATGTTAGCTTTAAAATTTGACATTGTTTAGGTCCATTGTTCACCTCTTTTCTTTATCGAATTTGTCAGTTAGATATTGTGACTGGTTATGATCTACAGGTGCCACTACTAATGGATGACGATACAATCGCATTTGGTGAGGAGGATGAGGCGGCGCAAAACAAACTAAAGTATGTCAGAATTTGAAAAGAAACAGCTTTTAAATTTGACTTTCAATTTTTAATTTAATTTAATTTCACATCAAATTTAACTTTCCTCTATGCAATTTTTTATTCCAGACATCCTTACGTCACCTCCTTCCACCTTGCCTTCAGAGTTGCGGCGTTGGTCACCTACATTTTTTGTGGGTGGTTTTCTGAGAGTTTTATAGCTAGTTTTGTTTCTGTCACTCTTCTCTTGTCTATGGACTTTTGGACAGTCAAAAATATCACTGGAAGATTGATGGTAGGGCTTAGGTGGTGGAATTACGTGGACGACGATGGAAAAAGCCATTGGGTCTTCGAATCCAGAAAGGTTTTACTTATTTTGTATTCAACAATTAACAGAGTGTCTACCTGACCGGGAAACCACCGAGAATTTTTTTACTAAAAATGACCGTAAATTTGATTCAGTGACCGGTATTTTCCATTTTATTGATGAAAAAGATTCTATTGCCGAAAATAACGATAGTATAATTGATGCTGTTTGAAATTTTCGATTTATTTTGGAATCTTGAAATCTGGTGTACATTAAAACTTGTAACAAATAAGTACTATTTATCTGAAAGTATGTAACATTTTCTTTAACCAGAGAGAGAGAGAGAGAAAGATGTTGTAAAGATGTGAAAACTATTCATAATTTGGAACAGAGCATTTTCAAAGAGGTATCTGTATTAATCCTAATTTGAAGAGTAAATTTCCTAAGAAAATTAATAAAGTTCTGACTGGGAATTCATAATCTATATTATTCTGGGAATTTTTAAAAAGAATTATGATTCTAAGTTTCGAGAAAAATGATGATTCAGTGAACAGTGACTAGAAAAATGTAGAATTGGCCAGGAGAAAACCGGGAATTGAAAATAACCCGTCCGTTAGACACTCTAACTTTCAGCATAAGTAAAAATGATAAAAATATTAAACATGATGTCTGCCATATGCCCTGTGTTTCAGGGTGCTCAACAGAATCGAATAAATGCATCAGAAGCACGGATATTTTGGCTGGCCTTGATTCTCTGCCCTCTGCTCTGGGTCCTTCTCTTCTTTTTCGCATTCTTTACGTTCAAATTCAAGTGGCTGTTGCTAACGATAATCGCACTTGTGCTCAACGGAGCCAATCTTTATGGTTACGTTAAATGCAAAATGGGTAGCGACAAAAATATTTCTTCTGCCACCAGCGATTTCATCAGAAAGCAAGTTATACAGAATGTAAGAAAAAACTCATATTAATACTATATAGTGCACCTGTGGATAAAATTCGCCTGCTCCATTTCGTGGTGCATACGATATTTTCTCCTACGCATAGTGGAAGAATGCGGATGCGAGTCGTGTGACGCGATCCGGACATTGCTGTTTGTTGACCGGAAAATAAGGGAAAAGCTTTGCCCGAGAATCTTGTAGTCATTACGGCGTTCAACCAACCCGCTTCACACGCATGTGTCCAAGAAAACAATTTTCGTTATGTAACCAATCATGTATCGTGAATTTTAAAGAAAAAAATGTTTTTTTTCTGCAGATGGCTTCGATGATGACAAGATCACCTCCAGCTACAAACTCGAGTCAACCAGGCAATGTAATTTAGAAGAATATAAATGTGATAATTGGTCGCCTCGGTGTAAAAATTATCATGAATGAACATATTTGCCCTAAAATAAGTTGTACATACAATAGTGAGATGACTTTTCCTAAATGTAAGGTAACAATAAAACACGCCTCCAGAGCGTGTTTCTGAGAAAGCTATTTTTTTGTTTAAAATATACGAAATTGTGTATTACACATTGTAAATGAAAACAAAGGTCGGGAGGAAATCAATTGTATACTAGTTAGTTGCTATGATATTGATGCCATCCGTCATTACATATTTTACAATATAATCATTCTGTCACCGGTCTTCTAATACACATTATTTATAATTGTTTTTTCAGTTTGATGGATGAAATTTCGTTTCCTACTCCTGCCCTATAACTGCTGCATTACACGATCATTTTTCCTACTTATTTGCTTATTATTACAATGTCATTTCTGTTTCGCTCTACGTTTGATATTTATTTTCTTCAAGTTAGAGAACATTTTTAATACTATAATATAAAATGTGGGTATACACTGTTAACGAATACATTTAGCCCAATTAGACTTTTTTTAAGAAGAAAATACACTGCTATTACTTAAATTACAAATATGTACTTTACATTAGATGAATAATTTTTTGCCTGAATCTTCTCATCGAAAATTTTCAATAAAAGGGAATCTTAAAGTTATGGTCACGATCAATTTTGAATATTTCAAAAGTATGCTGATTCTTAATTACAAAGCTTATTACAATGTTCCGGAAAATGTTTTCTCAAAACGGCTCTAATACGAATTATTCTTTTAGTTTCATGAATCCCCTTAAATTTTGGCAGAATTTCAGAATAATGTTAGAGGTCACTCGAGCTCATTTCTGAAAAATATATTTTATTCTAATTACCGTTGTGAATAGATTATTATTATTGTTTAAGAAGAAAATTAAAACAGTACTTTAATGACTTAATGAGTGACATTAAAAACCTTTAGGAACTTAACAAGGTAATGTCAATTTATATGAAAAAAATATAAGTATATATTAAAATTGGAATAAATTAGAGAGAATATTTACAATTCTGAAAATGTCATGGTTTTTATAGAACTTGAATTTGTTTGTCTGCGGAGTGACACCTACACATTGAATTAAAAGTCGTTTGGAATTGATCAACTCAAGAATTTTTTTTTTTTTTTTTTTGATACAACAAAAAAAACAGTTGAAGCTTCGGCAGAAAGAACGGGAAGAACTTCGGATTAACACAAGTTTTTTACATTCCCATCACTTATGATTGAGAAAGTATTAGAATCGTCCGAAATCTTACATCTCAGTTTTTCAACAAATCTCGACGTTTTGAGACCCCCTTGCGTCGAAAATCAGGTTTTGTCGATGGTGTCTGTCTTTTAGTCTGCCTGTCCGTCCGTCATCAAACACGATAACTCCCGAAAAAAATGAACGGATCAAATCGGTCTTTGAACATTTTTTAATGGGTCCAAAAGGAACTTAGACCGTTTTCAAAATTATGGGACCTTCTTCGAGATTTCATAATCATATGTACGGTTCTTGCTAGTATTAGAAAATTTGAACAATTTATCTCTACGTCTATTTTCAATGAAAAAATCGCACGCAGCTCACAAGTTTAAGCGCGTCTGTCAAATCTCGCGCTTTGCGCTTGGTTTTGTACTACCCCACATTTGTGTATAGATCTTTCGAAACTGAAAAACAAAACGTTGGCTACTGTAATTTTATAATTGTGAATTCTTTTTTTCAAAGCTTCTTCGGCTTTGACGAATACATTCTCATCGCGTGCTTCGCACTCAGTTTTCATTTGTTCAAAACTACTTATGTATTAAATATTTCATATAATATTCAATTTAACTCGATCTGGGACAGCTTGATATCACAATTCATAATGAGCATTGATATTAAAACATTAATTTAAATAGTATTGTTTTTATAATTATCAAAATTTATATATATTTTTGGGATGAACCGTTTTTCCTCCTAACATTTTCTTCGTATTTCGTATAGTTTTGCGGAAAACGTGACTTTTCTATTTATAATGCTGTTTTTTTACGATTGAAACAAAAAAAAATGATTCTCCTGGGAGAATATAAGTACAAATATAAAAATACAGAAATAAATTTATACAAATTGACAGGCCTTGTCAAAGTAAACAATTTTGTATCCGAACATTTTTTCGTATCTCGTACATAGTGGCCACATAATGCATTTTATTTATTGTATGGGATCAAATTTGTTGATCTTTTTGAAATAAACAACTTTGTTTCCAAAAACTTTTTTGCTATCTCATACTGTTTGAACACAAAATGAATTTTATATTATTTTTGCAAATAAAACAAGAACTACGTGTCTTATCGAAAGATTATTTATCTGAGACGAATTTGTAGAACTTTTTTGGATAAACAATTTTTGTAAAATCACTTCTTTTCATATCTCTAATAGGTTGATCGAAAGTGGAATTTTTTATTTTTCAGTATTTTCTCTCTTTTTGGTCCCTCAAAACATGTGCCAAAGGACAATCCAACCCAAATAGTCTTTCGAAAGTTATAAGTGTCAGTACCACTACCAAATTTTGGTGCTTCGTGAAAACCAAAATTAGTGTTAATTTTTTTTTTGGAATTGCAATTGACAACACGGCACACTCTGCCTTTGCGTGTATCGTTCCGTGCGAATTTCATTTTTCAATATTATCTTTGTTAACTTCTCATTTACTTTTAACTAATTATTCTGGCAGGATCTCGAAACGCGGGGATTTCACTGAATCCGCAGGATTCAATTTTCTCGTGAAACCAATACATTCATTACGATGAGAATGTAAAAAAATGGCTAGAGTTATAGCATTTTCCAAATTCAAAAAATCTGCCCGCTGCTTGGGCACATTCTAATATGGCGCGCTTCGCAAGTCAATGTGCTTGAAAATGAGACAAAAAATGTCAAAATAGTTTTAGCTAGTTACTTTGTATCAAATCCAGGGGAGCCTTGATTAATTGCGTGATGGAACAAAAGAATAAATGTTATATGTCATCTCCGTCAGGATTTCGTTGATTATATTTTCATCCCTCGCATCTTTATTTTTCCATTTTTTACGCTGGAAAAACTAAGTTGAAAAAAAAGGAGTGCGAGTATGGTGAAACGGGTGAAACGTCTAGAGCCAGATATCAGAAATTATTTTCGAAAAGAAGAAAAATAATTTTTTTTAATTTCCTGAATTCAGTTTTTTAATTTTCCTCGACACCTAAGCAAGTAGTTGTTTAGAAATAGAATGGGAACATTAAAGTAATACCATTCGCAATGAAATAATTTAGAAATGGAAAAGTTTGAAATTTGAGAAACAATAGAATAATTGTAAAATTTCAAATTAAAACCAACAATATTTTCTTGCATAAAAACTGTACCCTCTAATTTTCAGGAATCATCACTTAAACCAGGGACACGAAATCTAATAATTCTAAACTCAAAGCTTGTAAATCTGATCAATGCTAGGATGATTGCTGAAAAGTTGAGCATCTTATGCCTCAGTCATTTTCACTCTTCCTTTCAACAAGCATTTTTTCTACACTCATCACTTTATGATAAAATACTGTTTATTACTGAATCATACTGAATTATTACTGGAAATATGAAATAATAGAAAAAAATTGAATAATATAGAAGAAATATTTGGAATATTTAAGATTCATCGATATCATTCATATTGAATTGAAAAATATTAAAAAAAATTATTTCTAATTTTATAAAATGTCCGGTCTCGCTCCATATTATTTCTTCGTATCGTAATAATGAGGGGATGGTTTGAATCGCTAAAATCAAATAATTTGCGCGAATAGAAATTATCCCTAAATTTTATTCTGTTCTGCAATGTGTTTTTTGAAGATTTTCGAAAATCCTTTGTTTTTTTTAACATAGTCGCATGCCCTTCAGGCCGTTCGGATTTTTTGTTTACCAAAATCTCATGGTCTCAAATCATCAACTTTTTGTCGATCACTTTTAAATTGATCTGTTAAAACTGAGAAAACTTCCAATTGCACGAATCCCTGTTTTTATCTTTTTATAATAAATAAATCCACCTTGCGCTGGGTAATGATAGAAACTCGTGCTACGCTCTCGAACTTTGAACTTCCCTACATTTTTGTATAGAGCTTCTGAACCTTAAAAGCCAAATTTTGACCACTGTAATTTGATGATTGTGAATTCTCTTTTGTTAAAGCCTCTTCGGCTTTAACGAATACATTCTCATCGCGTGTTCGTGTTCGTGTTGCGCACTCGATTAAAATTTTTCCGAATCGCGAACTTTTCTGTAATATCTTCAACTCCAATACAATAAATGTATATTATATTACTTTATATACCTCGTACCCTGTTTTGTTTTTGAGAAAATTGAATAGTCTATTTTTTATATTATTATTATTACAAAATGAAAAAATCAATTATATAAAATTTTTATATTTGTATTATCATTTTTTGGACAATTTTTCACGGTTGGAAACGGAAACAACGCGTTCCATTAAAAATGATTGATAACAAATCTTTTTTTAATGAACAACTTTCCTCTATCAATTTTCTCTCACCCCCTCGTCATTCTTTCAAAAAGTTTATTTATTTTCTTCTTAAGGTAATTTTTCCTGAGTGAAATCGAAACTAAGTATTTGTTTAAAAACGATTGATAACACATTTGCAGATATTTTCTGGTAAAGAACTTTTTTTCTATTTGTTTTTTCTTTAGCTTGTGTCGATTGTCCAAAAATTCAATTTTCCCATTTTAATATAGTTTTTTATAAATGAAGCAGAAATTACTTGTCCTGTCAAAAAGTAATTTCTACCAAATTTGTAGATCTTTTTCTGTTGTATTTTTCCGTACTTTGCATAGTTTAAACAAAAAAAATTTTCATTATTTTTTTGTGCGACCAAAATTTGTGTTTTCGATTTATTTGGCTCAAAATTCTCATTTTAGTTTTTATTTTTGAACTCTGAAAATCCTATAACTCCGAAAATTTTATTTTCATGAAAAAATCATAGTGCATTGAGACAGCCATACATACATCCATCCATCCACACAGACGACATTTTCGTAAAAACATGTTTTCCGGGTTCAGGGCGTGTCAAATAACAGCTACCATAAATTGCTCTTAATTTTTCGCGAATCGAGTCTTAGTCCTGTAACTTATTTACACTCTTAGGAGACATTCTTTTACGTCTCGAAATTTCCCACGAATGTTCACTCCCCTCTCTCAACCTCCTCCATATAATGCGATTTGCTGACTTTTCGTGCAGTTTCTGACTATCGTATAAGACTAGAAATGTCTTTCCCCTTCCCTCTTCAGTGCTGTATTCAATACTTGAATATCTCCTGTTTGGTATTTATGCATAGTTAGCATCATGAAAAATTACCATCAACTTCAGAGTAAAATTACCAATCAGAATAATTTCTGCACTCAATCACAATAGAGAATCTGTTTTTAAAGAATTTATTTGTCACAAATTTTGAACATGGGACACAAAAAACTTAAAGCTACATGAACGAAGAAGTACATTTTTAAATATAAATGTAAATGATAGATACATGTCTTGATTTTAAATTCCTAATCTCTTAAAAGCGCCTATATACAATTTTGGAGTTCGACGACCAAATTACAAAAACGAGACAAATAATTTACGTTGCTAACAGACGAATATAAAAATCACTACTTCAAACCTAAGTACAATAATTCGTGTTTGCATTCTGTTCTCGTAAAAAAGGAACCATCGAATGTCAAGTCTTGAGAAAAACATGAATAAGATTTTAATAGGAAATAAAAAAAAAATAGGATTTAAAGAATTTAGGTTTGATCTACTTTCACTTAAGTTGAATTAAAATGCAACAATTAATTAAAGTAAAATAATCTTTTTTCGACTATTTCCGCAGCTAAAAAAACTAAAGCATCTAAAAATAGTTGTAGTTGGTTTGTAAAAATGCATAAAAAAGACAATCTTACAAAGTATAAAACGTATACGTAACATTTTTAAGTAAAATCTGGGGTTGTGAGTAGATCAATAAATTACTTGTTAACCGAAAGCATGGGAAATATCCACATGCCACTAGTGTTTGCTCTCTTCAGAATATTTATAATAATATATATTTATTGTATTCTTTCTTATATAATATGTATAATGCTGTTAATGACAGATGGTGCTTTTATGTACACACAATTGTGAACTCCTGGCCCTCTCGTATTCTTGTGTAAGAAAAATAATGGAATGATTAAACAGTACAAAGAGTCAAAAAATAAAACATATTCCCAATAACATTGAATAAAATATAATGCAAAAGGAGAAGTGTTTTTAAAATGCTAGATAGTAGTGTGTAGCCTGAGCCAAACAAATGCCAAGAACTAAAAAAATTATCTTATTGCTTTCGTCACTTTATACTTATGACACTCTATACACAGTAGAGGCAGTTTGTACCTTCATTTTATGAATATTTATCAAAGAAATACGATACAATATGTACTCGTTAAATCGGAGGACATAAATAAGCACGAGCTTATTGTCATTACAGACCGAAGGATAATGTACAAAGTTCAACTAGAGCGTATCTCAAATACTTACACTATTAGTCAAAATTTATTAGATTCATTTAATTTTTATGTTTCTGGTACTCATTTGGCGTAATTACACCAGAGACTCCAATGCCTTCTATGTGCAAAGGGACATTTTTATACACTGATAGTTTAAGTAGTAATTCGATACTGCTATGTTGAAAGAACCTCGCTTGGAGTGTGCATCTAAAACGACCACTGCTTTCGGGGTTGTCCCTTCGTTTTGGTACGCATACCCGGAAAAAAACAGACAGATATAGTAATCGATACTCTCTGGATTTTTATATTATTAAGATCTATTTTGAATTCACATGGATTCCTTTAAATCCTTTCAACTTGTTTGAAAATTGCAGGATTCCTTGACAAAAACTCCTTTAAAACTTTCTGAATTCCTTGACTCCTTATAAATTCCATGGATTCGTCTGAATTACTTCAATTCCGTGCATAATTTTCAAGCTCTTGAAGTTCTCAAATTTAGTAGATTTCAGAGAATACAAGGAATTGAAGAAATTCAGAACATTGCAAGGAAGTTAAAAGACTTCAAAGGAGTTCAAATGTATTCCGAGTATTCAAAAAAGAAAAACAATTAATTGAAATCCAGAGGGAAATAAGTGAATTCCAAATAATTCTAAGGAATGTACTATACCAGAGAGTATTGATTACTGAACTGGTCTGCTGTTTGTTGCGTATGCGTACTAAATCGAGGGGCCAACTAAAGAAGCAGAACCGAGAGAGGTTCTCTTGACACGCAGATATCGAATTCTAGATGAGAAAAAATATCTTTAAAAATTTACTAAATGAAAAAAAAAACAAATGAAATGAAAGATTTTGCGGAATGAAAGACTAATTCAAAGACTAATTATAAAGTAAATATGAAAAGAAGCGTAACAGGTGATGTGCGACTTTGTACATGCGATTTTCGAGGGCACAGGTCAACAGTACGTGATTCCAACATTCAGTATCTCTATATTAAACTGCTATTCACACATTCAATATCATTCATTTTCAACTACTCCCTCTTCTCATTCAGCTTCACATTCCTAATGGCATCTCTTAAACTAAGCTTACAACAGTTTTATTTATGCTCTAAGTAAAATAATAGTAGGTATTGAGAAGTTTCCTATCGTGCACATTGGATACGGCATTAACAATTGTCAGTTTGGCAGTATGGCAATTTTCTTGTCAGTTCACAGGTCCATTTCTTTCGATCATTTCCAATTCAATACTTGCAGTATTGAGCTTTTATACAAAGCTCTTTCCATGCCTAATAGTATTTTTCCTTCTTCAAAACATGTAATAAATTCTATAGGTAATAATGCCTGTACATTATACAAAGTGTCAACATGTTCACGTTCTTTTTTTTACCTAATAGTCGTTATTGAAGGAAGCACACATCTGAATTGAGAATTTAGAGTTGATCAGTTCCAAAGATTTCTTTTTAGAAAACGGTATCAGAAACAGACCGAGGAGCTTGGGCCAAGTCCTCTGTTGGAAAAATAATACTGGAAGGGTCAAAGTTTGAAATTTAGAGACTTTGAATCTCCCAGTACTATTTAGAAATTAATTAACGGAGCTCGCCTTTTAAGAAGAGAAATGGTCCTATTATTGAATTTGATCTCCTATTTTAAAAAGACTAACTATGTAGAATAGATTTTAAAGAAGTTCCAAAAGTGTAAATTAGAAAAGTGTAAATTTAAGTCAACAATATGCACGTAGACAGATATGTTTAGCGTAACCGAATGTTACGCTTTCATCTAAATCACTCAACCTAAATGACACTATTACCAATTTTTCCGAACACAAACACGAAATTGAGACGGAAATTTTTTAAACTATTTTCTTCGTTATTCCTATACTCCTAAAAATGTTGTATTTCGACGAAAGTTTTTCGCTTACGACACTGGGAGTCCAGTGAACACATTTGCCTTGATGGATTTCACTCGAGTTTGCGGTTTCGAAACTTGAATTTTGGGAGACATTATTACATCCTGTGGCTTCTCAATGCCTTCACGTCCTTTAATCCTAATTAGTTTTCTCATTAAGTCAGCAGTCATCGCTCCTTGCTTACCGGGAGTCTCAGCGATATTTTTGGATTCCAAAAATGAATGCTACTGCAGATTTTGGTAGAGAATATTGACTGGCTTTATGCGATGAGTAATGAATCAGCTGACGAATATCTTAGGAAATTAAACCCGTCTTACTTTTGCTCTCTCTCCAGTGCTATAGTTTCTTCTTTCAACTCGATCTCTCGGCATCTCCCTCGTCTCGCGAATTTCCGCTTGTCAGTTGGCGTAATGGTCAAAAGAACCTAAGTATTCCAAACTGGCTCGATAGCAGAACTGATATTGGTCCTGGAAATAATCAACATCGTTTCATTAGTTACTTTCGTTCTCCGGTGCCAATATTTTTCTCACTTTTAGGTATTTCACTTAGCAGGAAAATTTTGGTTTTTCAAAGTTAATTTTCGCATTAAAAGAAAGTGCATTAAATTTGGAAGAGAACTAAGGTCCACGGTTTGGTAATCTTCCTTTGTTCATTTACGATATTTTCACTCAAAATTATTTACAAAATAACAAACAAATCTAATGTGAATTAATTATGGGTTTATTATAAATAGTCCTAAATGAATGCATAAGGATTCAAAGATGATAAATATTTGGTTTTCTTATGCATTTAGTTATTGTAAAAAAATAGAGTAAATAAATTTACGGCTGAGTGATTTATTTCAAAAAAAGTTGTAAGATATATATAATTATAATTAGTATAAACAATTATTATTCCGAAATGAATAACTTCGTTGATTTTGCCATTATTATTACCATTATTATATAGAAGCAAGGCTGAACAATGCAAAAAAGGGTACTTGTTCATGGAATTTGTGAGTAACAATTATCATTTCTATTACTGAATAATATTTAGTAGTTGAAAATCTTTAGAAACAAATTTTGAGGCCCATTGGCGAAAGTTGAATCACTAATTCTTCGCAATTTTTCTATACTCCTTGATGCATAAATGAAAGTAAAAATACTGAGCGAAAATACATTACCGAAAATTTTGGAATTGAACTTTCGAGCCGTTTCTGATTTTCGTGTCGGTTTTTTAAAAATGTTACTAATCCCTATTATTTACCTCTGTTTGAACCATCGCTGGGCGCTGTGTTCGTAATATTCTGACAGTCTGGAAAATGTCTACAACCCCTTCGTATTGCATACGTTCTAGAACGATGCTGAGTGTGATGAAAACTCCAGTTCTGCCAACGCCAGCGCTGCAGTGTACAGTAATCGGACCATCTTGACCAAACTGTTCCTTGGTTTTGTGAACTTGACCAATGAAATCTATAAATCCATCTCCTGATTTTGGAACACCTTGCTCAGGCCAGTCAATAAACTGAAACTGTCTTACAGTTCGACTCGCCCCATCCCTCGCGTCCGTGACTTTAAACTCTCGTAAAATATATTGTGGCATGTTGTATTCGGCAATAGGATCTACAACGAAACACTGATATCTAATAGATCGATCGGACGGCCAGTACTGATGGCATTTCTCCCTGCCCATTTCCTTCAACTTAGTGAGCATGACAACTATAGTCGAATTGTGCTCCCAGAGCATTCGCCAAAAATCATCAGTTGTATCTTTCAGTGGACCCTGAGTCGCGATATAAGCGCTTCGGTAACGATACCCATCGATGAGACTCGCATTAATATAATCAGATCCCTCAATATTTCGCTGCGGTTGTAAGCAAACTCTAGTGCACTCATAAGGCAAGATGTGAACTAGTCGATTTTTGTGCTTGTTGCACGGAAGATTTGCCGATATGAATCTCGTCGAGTCAGCCTTGATATTTGAGAGCTTCTTAAACTCAAGCTCCATTCCTGTAATAATGTCTATCTCGGGCTGCATAAGCTTCTGAATATGGGAATGTAAATTTCTAGCAGGTACTTCTGTGTTGCCACAGATTACTGCTTCCAATAATGCGTCATGGATGAAAATATACTGATCCTCGGTCTGCACCATATAGTTCCTCTGAGCCCGGAGGCATGTTACGTGTCCATAAATATCAATCATCTTCTCGTGCTTAATTCTCTCCAACATAGAATCTATGACAATGAAACAACCAGTGCGCCCAACTCCTGCGCTACAGTGAACTACCAATGGACCACTGTCAGTAGGATTAAGAGCTTTGACTCTACGTAGAAACTGAAGGAAGGGAGCCGGATGCTCGGGAACTCCGTGATCCGGCCAGGCAGTGAACTGTAGTTGCTTCATTTCTCGTCGCTCCGAATAGCCGGCTCTGCAAACTTGGAAGGTTCTAATGCAATAAGTAGCTAGCTCTTGTACATCACTAATTGAGACAGTCATTTGTCCGTAAGTTTCGGCTCCTCTTGTTGGCCAGTACTGATCGCACTTGATTCGAGTTCTTTCTTCCAGTTTTGTCATCATGACGATCGTGCTAGATCGGAGTTCCCAACACATTCTCCAAAAGTCTGCGAATGTTTCTTGGAGAGGTCCTTGCGTTGCAACATAGGCGTTTTGTTTCCGGTAGCCATCGCAGTAATTTGCATTGATGTAATCAGAGCCGGGAATTCCATCAATGGTTTGAAGAATAACTCTGGAATGATCGTAGGCGATTACGTTTGCGTAACGATTTTTCGAGGTATTAACTTCCATGTTTGAGTGATCCCACGTGAACTGCTGGCCAGGCTCTATGGACTCGTATTCTTGGGAGAATTTCAGATTATCGTTTGCTTTCAAACGCTCGATATGATTGCCAAGTTCGCTTATCGGAATTGGAGGGTGTGAGATCATGCCAGGGGTTTGGAAATTTAGACGACGCATCTCGACTGGATCCGATGGTGCGGGATTCGAACTTATATCGGCTGCCATCAGAGGACGAGTGACAGCTGTCTGATCTGGTGTCTTGCATGGTTGTCTCCGACTGAAGAAGGTACAAAATTGATATGTTATCATGTATTTAACATTTTTCTATTGAAATTAGCTACAGAGAAGCAGTAGAATTTTATAAAAGGAGCATACTTACTGTTTTACAACGAATAGCAGCACTAAACATACGCAGACCATTAGAGCTGCAATGATTGGACCAACAACCCACACCATTCCTGGTTCTTGACCACTAGTTATTACAGTAACTTCTTGGTTCCCTTCTCCAGGATTATCTACATTAGAGGGACGACTCGGAGGATCACCAGGAGGAACTTTTCTCATGTTCAAGGACAGATACTCCGAAAATGGTGAGGAAGTATAGAGATGCTGTAAAAATATGAAATATATTGTTTGTATCCTGATCTCATTAAATAAATCAGAAAATAAATGATCTCATGAGAGTTCATCACTCTTGAAATCTGGTGTACAAGACTTCATAAAATCTTTTGAAATATCAGAAATCGATTTGGAAATGATGGAATGGTCTTCCATGTTGAAATGAACTTTTACAATAAAATACAATAAATAACAATCCAGGGTGACAATTTGGCGGACGATTTCAAATTCCCGGTCATTTCCCGGTTTTTCCCGGTCAACTAAAAGTAACATATTCATATTTGTCGCAAAACGCAAATATTTATTTCAATTCGTGACCTTTATTCTCAACACCCTTTAACCAAACAGATCAAGAATTGCAAAATAAATAATTTAGAAAAAAATACTCAAATTTCCCTCGAAGAAATATCATTTTTCTACAAAAGTTAGAACAGTTAAACTTGCCATTGAAAAAATCAATTTGCGATAAAGAAAATGGATTTATAACCAAATAGTTTATTTTTTAACTAAAGTGATGAATTTTCCAATAAAATTATGAACAGTTAAAATTGCAAACCAAGAGGAAGAATTTTCAACTGAAATGATAAATATTCAACTAGAGCACTTTAATTTCCAACGATGAAAGTGAGTATTCAAACAAGGAGATTAATTGTCAAATAGAAAGATTGATTTTCTACCAAAAAATACAATGTTCTAACAACATAATTGAATTTTGGACTGAAAAAATAATTGCTTTCAACCGAAAATGGAACAGTAAAATTTTGAGTTTGAGAACCCAATTTCATGACAAACATGAGAGTTTTTAAATGAAACAAGGAATCATCAACTGGAAGAGTTGAATTTCCAAACAGATGAGTTAATTTTTAGTAAAAAAGATAAATTATTGTCATTTTTAACCAAAAAATACCATTTTCAACAAAATGGTTGGATTTTGAACTATAGAGATGACAATTTTCAACAAAAAATAGGAAAGTATCATTTTTGTCTTAAAAATTAATTTTCAACAAAACGTACGAGTTTCCGACACGAAGAATTTTCGATTGATATGAAAAATATTCAACTGTTTAACTTGGATTGTTAACCGCAAAGAAGAACTTGACAAAAAAAAGTAACTTTCGAAGAAAAAGATAATTTCATACCAAAAAATCCATTTTTTCAACAAAACATAAGAGTTTTCAGCGAAATAACTGAATTTTCAATTCAAACAAGAAGAGCAACTTTCGGAGAAAAGATAATTTTATACCAAAAATAAATTTTCTAACAAAATATGTGAATTTTCAACGAATAATTAATCCGTCCATAAAGACGAATATTCATCCAAATAGTTGAATTTTGAAATAAAAAAAATTATTTTCCACTAAGGAGAAAACAGTTAGAAATTTTCAACCAAACTGATGGATTCTCAGGTAAAATAACGAATCTTTAACTGGAATAAATACATTTTATGCGAAAAAGGTGAACTCTTAACCATAAAGGTTAATTTTCTACAAAATACTTGAATCTTCACTAAAAACAGATAAATATTTTTTCAACAAAGTAGTTACATTTTCAATCAGAGGTGGATTTTATAATAAAATAATGCACCTTCAACAAAAAAGTGTAATTTCCAACAAAATAATTTAATTTTCAACCAAGTAGTTGATTTTTT
>WSXT02189848.1:5261-19971 GCA_011762715.2 Neuroterus valhalla
TCTTTGTAACATTGTATGTTATCAGGATGTTATTTGGCCTGACTGAGGATGTTTTTAGAACGTCCTAAACATGTCTTTGGACATTCGTGTCCACTGGGTTACTTCAAATGAAAAGTGGACGAAAAATGGAAAATTTTAGAAAAACCGCAACTTTTCAGCATTATTCTAAGATAATATTGTTATAATTAATTACGAATTGTTTAAATAATTATTTTCATTAACTTGAATTGATAATTAGCTCGCTTTCACTGGTAGTCCAGTATATTCAGTCTGATTCCTTTATGTATAATTGCAATTCATTGAATAAAAAATTTTTTTTTTGCCACCTGTAGGGTACCATAGAGAAAGCCTAAATCCAATTTTTCGACCATCAACCCTCTGCAGGTTGTCCGCCATCCCAAATTAAGGGGTGATTTCTTGTATCGCGTATAACAGTCGTATTTTCAATTTAATCAAGAAAATTGAAGACACCATTTTTCATAAGAAAAAGAAAATCTACAAATTAGTATATATGATGTTTTCTCGTATTTTGCTTATTTGTTGCTTGAAAATCGTTTATATAAATAAAAAGAGGGTAGACATTTTTTTTAGATCGAATATCTTTTTCGGTTTATGTGCTATCACAAAACCTTCAAGACAAAATTTGTAATTCTCACAATCATCTACAATTTTTGTTTGAAACTTTTTTTTGTAAGAGCAATCGTTTACTTACCGTAGCGTCTGAAAGTTGCGCGCACCCTCACTCGGTAGTTGGTAGTGCTGGATTGCGAGCGCTGTGAGGTACTTAATTATTCCAAGTATCGTCGATGGAATGTAGCTCAAAATATTTTCTGTTTATATTTTATTTTTTTTCAACGAAACCTAATTTTGACAATTTTTTGTGTGCATGATTTATATTGCGATTATATTTTCATTGTTATTTTCATTTGGAATTTTTCTTGTTTTAAACCTAACGTTATAAGATGGAGTGCATCGACCCTTAGTTGAAATAATATTTGTATGTTTATGGTTAAATTGGATTTAGGGTCACAAAAGAATTGAAATCATTTTCTCATTGAATCAGACGTTTTGGCTTCGGCTCAAGGCCCTCATCAGTGATTTATTTCTGAAATTTAGGTACAAAAAATTTTTGGTTCGTAGAAATATATGTATAATTTTATAGTGAAAATAGTTTTTGTGGGTATGAATTAGGACAAAGAATGTTGGAACTCTATAGTGATTGAAAATAGATAAATAGGAATTTTCCTAATAAACATTACGAAAATCATGAATGTTATCAAAAAAATTTGTATTCATTTATTTTTATTCGCTAAAGATTCTTAACATTTTTTGTTCTAATTTATACCTTAAAAAAACTATTCTCACTATAAAATTATATATTTTCATGAACCAAAAATTTTTGCACTTAAATATTAGTAATAAATCACCGATAACGGCCCACAAAAGAGGCGGAAACGTCTGATTCAATGACAAAATAAATTTCAATTCTTTTGTGATACGACAGCCAATTTTACCATCAACATATAATAGTATATTATGCACCGAGCAGGAAACCAGGCGATTATGCGCCGAGTATGAGTTAAGCACCGAGGCGGAGCCGAGGTGCTCAACTCATACGAGGTGCAATCGCCTGGTTTTTCTCGAGGTGCATATACTATTTTATCTGCTGGAAGGGCGAAACGAGCAAAACTCGCCGAGGTTATGTAAGAAATAAGTGACGCCATGTTGTACAAAGAGAGTGAGACATTCTTTCTCCTTCTATAACATGGCGGCGGCACCGCGCGTGAAAATAAAACAGATAGCGACACATATGCTTCTCTGTCTCTTTCTCCCACTCGCTGTGAAAGAAGGAGAAAAAGAGGAGCATAATCAAAAAACAGGAGCATTATCAGCCGTTTTCCCTCTTGAAAACAGGAGCATAATCATCGAGTTTCCCTCTACTAGCAGATAAATATTATTTAAACTTAACTTTAATTATTTTTTATTGGCACTTCAATTATATACTTTTTTCAATATAATTTTGAACGAATATTTATATGATTTCTCTTGTTTTTGGAAGACTCAATAAAAAATTCTCAAAAATGAAGAATGAGAAATTTTGTGCAGCAATTCGATAGCAAAACTTATTTATCTGCTAGTAGAGGGAAACTCGATGATTAGGCTCCTGTTTTCAGGAGGGAACACGGCTGATTATGCTCCTGTTTTTTGATTATGTTACTCTTTTTCTCCTTCTTCCACAGCAAGCGTGAGAGAGAGACAGAAAAGAATATGTGTCGCCATCCATTTTATTTTTACGCGCGGCGCCGCCGCCATGTTATAAAAGGAGAGAGAATGTCTTACTCTCTTTATGAAACATGGCGTCACTTATTTCTCACATAATCTCGGCGAGTTTGGCTCGTTTCCCTCTACGAGCAGATAAAATAGTATATGCACCTTGGAGAAACCAGGCGATTGCACCTCGTATGAGTTGAGCACCTCGGCTCCGCCTCGTGCTTAACTCATACTCGGCGCATAGTCGCCTGGTTTTCCGCTCGGTGCATAATATACTATTAGAAAAATTGTGAGTTTCATGTTACAAACCTTACAATCTCTAATTTGTGAATATGCAATCGGTAATGGAATTTCATGGTTTTTCAACAGTTTCATTTTTTTTGTTTCACAAATAAACAAAAAACCGCCTGTTTTCATTTATCCCAGTTGAAAATAATTTTATCTCACGTCCAATCTGACATAAAAGTAACATTGTAAACTGACCATATTTTATTTCAAGCAGGGAACGTGCAGTGTAATTATTTTTATGTATAGTGTGTTGTTTAAATGGTGTTAAATGTGTGCAGGTAAAATAGTGCTCTTTTGTATCTTTTGTGAGGTAAATGGTGTAAGTTTGTACCGAATATGTAGTTAATAGAGTAATAATTCATTGTATAACTCATGAACAAAAAGAAGACGAAATTATATTCAATTAAAAAAAAATGAAAAAGAACAAGAAAAATGTTGAGCTTGATTCAAAAAAATTTTCAATACTCTTTTTATTTGTACTATCGAACTGTATGCAACAAATACGCAAAATACGAGAAAACATCAAGTATACTAATTTGTTAATCCTATTTTTTTCATGAAAAATTGTAACTTCTATTTTCTTGATTCAATTGAACTTACGACTGTTATACGCGGTACAAATAATCACCCCTTAATTCAAGATAGCGGACAAACTGAAAAGGGTTGATGGCCAAAAACTCGGATATAAGCTTCCTATATGATACCCTAAAGATGACAAAAAAAAAATTTTCTCACCCAACGAATTGCAATAATGGAACCTAAATAGACTGGACTATGTAAAGTTGAAAATAAGTTGAAAAATTCATAAGAAACCTTGACTTTCTAAGCCTTTTCAAAGAGAAAGTTGCTAAAAGTAATAATAAATTGTTTAAACAATGTAAATTAAAATCTAATTATCAGTGTAAAGTAGTAATTCATGTACTCAAAACAATCTGCGTTAAAGAAACCGCAAAAAATCATAATTGGCAGGAAAAATGGAAAAACCCATTTCTTTACCTATGGAGGTTGTTTGGGACCTTATGAAAGAGACTTAGGGGGGTGAGATTTAAAAAGTAATATTTTATTCGGATTCTGTGACTAATTGTGAAGAGAAATTGTGAATTTTTAACTCGATTCATCTAATATTGAGATTTCTGAATAAAACTCACAAAAACGTCTTCTTTTCTGATGGGAAATACGTGTTAAACTTCATGGGGCTTTCGTCACCTGTAAATATCATTAACAAAAAAAAGTGCGCTTTTTTTGTAGATTCGAACAAATTCCTTAGCCATTTTATTTATCATGCTTTAAGAATACTTTAAAACACTCCTAAAACTGCAAATGCATAAAGCTCTTTAAATTGTCTCCTTACAGCCAAATCATCAGAATTGATGTCAAAACTCAAAATGAAAAGAACGAGTTCGTCTGGACAAGATAATAGGAAAATAGGTCTATTTGCCACCCCTAGACGTTTTAAAACTGATGTACGTCAAGCTGGCAGTTTGCTTCAACCAAAGTATGAACAATCGTCTCAACTTCCAAATACGGAACTCCAACTAGGTTTACCAGGAAATGAAGCTAACTATCCAAATCAACAACTCAAGAATTCAGGAATTGACCTGAACATTTCTCGTCCTCCACGACAACCAATGCAGGATAATCAGCAAGCACCCACTGGTTCAAAAGGTGTGAAAATGTATGAAGCTTACAAGTCACAACGAAAACTGACACAACTAGCAATTGACCTGAATGATTCTAGTCTTCCGCCACAACCAATTCAGGATGATCAATCATTTCGTGAATCAGAAACTCTAGAAATGTATAATTCTTACCGTTCGTCTCAACAGCGCTATGGAAACTATGCTCCTCTTCTTCCTTATCCTCCAAAACATGAGGGTTATCTTGGAGGTTCTGGATATTCCGGATCTGGTTCGAAATGAACCTAAAGTTATCAATTTATTCTGCAGCAGAATGATCCAATGGTTCGGATGATCCAATATGTCAATAATCCAATTTTTTTTCTTTCCAAAAAAGTAACAGTTTATTTTTTCTCTGTTTTTATACAGACAGGGTGGCGATTTCTAGGACAATTGCGGATTCCAGGTCATCTTCAGGTTGACAAGTATGTTCATTAGAGTGGTCCAAAAATGCATTAGAAATTTTTGTTGATGAATTTTTACACGGAAAAAATATGTTATCGTATTTTTCGTTGACTGTCAACCACTTTTGGATAGGATAAGAAGTTCGTGAAGTTTTCATGAACTATTTATGAAATCTTGTGCGCTGTTCATTGCATTTTCTTGAAGTTTTGAAAACAAATGAACAAGTCAGTCGAGGTTCAAGAAAATTTAATAAACAGTGAACGAGAATATGAAAAAAATTATTGAAAGTTTCACGAACTGTTCTGCGTATCCAAAAGTGGTTGACAGTTAACGGAAATTTCGAAAAACTATTTTTTCCGTGTATGGGAAACGCCTGGAAATTTGTTCTAATACACAAAAAATATGCCCATTTAAAGAAAAAAATACTATTTAGAGGTGGCGCAAGCCCCATGAATTTTAACACGTATTTCCCACAACAACAAAAAAAAAGTTTTTGTAAATTTTATTCAGGATTCTCAATATTAGGTGGATCTAGTTCGAAATTCACCATTTCTCTTCACAATTAGTAACAGAATGCGAAGAAGATATAACTTTTCAAATATCACCCCCATAAGCCTGTTTTATAGGGTCCCAAAAACCCCCAACAAATGAAAAAATGAGTTTTTCGAGTTTTTGGCGCTAATTATGATTTTTTCGCGGGTTTTTGAAGCTTCGCTTCTTTTGGGAGGGTATGCATGTACTCTGAGCGAGGTGACCTAACTGGGAAAAACGGGAGCACCCCGTCATGAGAAAATGGACACACAAACTGACACACGACACTCGCACCTATCTCCCCCCCCCCTCTCTCTCTCTCTCTCTCTCTTCCTCCCTCCCTGCCGTCTTGGAGGCCGCTGTAGTATATGTGTATACTTTGCGCTTCTCGTTCTCACATGTCTTCCTTTCGCCCACTATTGCTCGGGATGGCGCGGCGCACACTCGATGCGCCGTGTTTTTGTATTGAACACGGTCTTACACGTTGCGTGCGAGTAAAGGCATTTATAATGAATATTTTTGATAGTGATTTGTTTGAAATTTCATGCCTGCATATAACACTTGAAGCCGACAAACTTTATTAATTTAACTTCTTTGAAATTTGAATCTCCAATTGCGATCAACTTTATACTTCCTGCTACAATATTTCTTTTACTGGCGTGCATGTACGCGTAAACTGAGAGGATAGCTGTTTTCTTCCAATGGAATAATGAAATAACAATTATTTATGATTTTCTTTCAACGCGAAAGAGCAGAGCTTTGGTCGGCGGTCCCGCGACCGCTCTACTTTTTCTTTTTTTTTTTGTTTTTTTTAAAGCAGATTTTCTCAGATACATGGAATACTACTTTGTGCTGATGATTAGATGCTTATTTAGATTTTCCAACAAATTTTATATTGTTTTTAGCATTTTTCTCTTACGAAAGGGTTAAAAAGTCAAGGTTTTTTCTGAATCATTCAATTTATCTTCAACATTTCAGTTATAGCGAGGTAAGAATAAATTTAGGTTACCAAAAATAATTGTCTCAACAATTTTTTATAATTACAACAATACTCTCATATAATAATGTTACAAAGTTGACGTTCTTTCTAAAATTTTCCATTTTTTGTCCACTTTCCACCTAAAGTAAGTAATGATTTGAATAAATTTAGCCAAAAAAAATATTTAAACAAATTGTATATGTATATATGATTCATGTTAAAAATTATTGTTTAAAAAATATATTATCATTGACAATAATATTTTTTTTGCTTTATCATAGAAAATCGCGTGTTTAACTTTGCACTGGATGGAATTTGGATGAAATTTAATTGGACTGAATTAGATGGAATTGATTTAGTTGTTGGTTAAATTAGATTGCTTTTCATTTAGAATAAATATTTTCTTTAAATATCAACCATTATTTCTTCGATTAAAAATTTATATTTTCAGGTCAAGAATTCAAATTTTTGGTTGTAAGTTGAACTACTTTCTTAAAAATTCAATTTTCGAGTTGAAGATCCATAAGTTTAGCAGGAAATTCGAATTTTACTGAAAGAATTCAGCTCTTTTGTTTTACTTAACTTTTTTCAACATTGAGAAAAGAACAAAAAGAATTTACTTAAAACAATACAATACTTTTTGGAATGTGATTCTATCTAATGTTCATTTATTATTTGTTCACAACTAAAAGGGTAAAGCAAAGTTAAACATTTAAAAAAACGCAACTTTTTAGCACTAATCTAAGAGAAGATAGCCATAAATAATAATAATAATTTGTTTAAACTATTATTTTTGTTCAATGGAATTAAATATTTACTCACTCCAAGTGAAAAGTGGGATAAAAGTAAAAAATTTTAGAAAAAAATACGCAAGTTTCCATCATTAAACAAAGAAAACGTTATTAACAATGATAATAGTTTGTTTTAACAATTGTGTTTTTAACGTGAATCAATTACTACTTTTTTCTCATTGAAAAGTGATAAAAAGTTAAAAATTTCAGGAAAAACCGCAACTATGTAGTATTATTCAAGAATATGATAGCCGTAAATATTTACGATTTGAATAAACAATTATTCTTGCTATATTAAACTAAATAATTACATACTTCAAGTGAAAAGTGGCCAAAAAGTTGAGAACTTCAGAAAAAACCGTAACTTTGTTGCATTATCCTGAAAGAATATTGTTTTGATAATTATAAAATTGTTTAAACCATTATTTTTGTCGACTTTCATGGACCATTTTCTTTCTTTCTTTT
Organism: Neuroterus valhalla; assembly: GCA_011762715.2. Taxonomy (NCBI): domain Eukaryota; kingdom Metazoa; phylum Arthropoda; class Insecta; order Hymenoptera; family Cynipidae; genus Neuroterus; species Neuroterus valhalla. Next base: position 12,668 of record WSXT02189848.1, read on the forward strand.
TTCTCGCTCTTTCTCAAATTTTGAAAATGAGTTTGAAGTTCAGAAAAAAACCTTGACTTTCTAGCCTTTTTCTAAGAGAAAGTTGCTAAAAACAATAATAAAATATTGAAACAATTTAAATAAACGTCTTATTATCAGTTTGAAGTAGTATTTCATGTATTCGAAACAGTTTGCCTGAAAAAAATCGCGTTAGAATCATAATTAGCGCCGAAAATTCGAAAAACCAATTTTTCACTTATGGAGGTTTCTCGGGACCCTATAAAACAGATTTATGGGGTTGATTTTTGAAGAGTAATATTCTCTTCGCATTTCTGTGACTAATTGAGAAGATAAATGGTGTATTTCGAACTCGATTTACATAATGTTGAGAATTCTGGATAAAATTTACAATAACGTCTTTTTTTCTTATTGGAAATACGCGTTAAACTTCATGGGGCTTGCGCCAACTCTAAATATTTTTTTTTCAAAACAAAAGGAATGGGTTTCTTCTTTGTGGAGTCGAACAAATTTCCGGGCGTTTTGCATAAAAATTCGGAAAAGAAATTTTCTAATGCATTTTTGGACCACCCCGAATGTTAATATTTCATTCATCAACACAACAGTGTCGAATATAAGTAGAAAATAGGCCTGTGCAATGCTGTTTCTAAATACTTCTGTTCAAGAAGACGCTTTTTAAATCAATTTAGTTGGGGAAAAAAAATACAAATTGTTGACAAAATCCTCACATTTTTTTTACATACAAATAAAAATGGATTATAAATAAGAATGATGAGCCAAACTGTTGAATTTTGAACCAAAACTCAGTGAAATAAACTTCAACGAAAAAGATCAAGCTTCAGCAAAAATTGGAATTTTGATCAAAGAAGTAGAAATATTTCGAATAAACATATTGTGGATCTTAAAAGACGAGTGTTGAAGAAATCCTGAAACTTCCGACTGAAGAAGATGCCTCTTCAACAACGCAGTATCTTTTTTCAAATAAAATTCAAATCTCAAAGACATAAAGAAGAGTTTTTCAAAAAACAGGTGTATTTTTTACCAAGGAAAATGAATTTCCGACCAAAATGTTATTGTCTGCAACAACAAAAAATAAAATTCCAACCGAGGACATATTTCAGAAAGAAAAGTTGAATAAAGGGACGAAAAAATCCTTGTAAAGAATAACTTAATTTCCAACCAAAAAGGACGATTTTCTATAGAAAAAAGAATCACAACAACAAATTTTGGTTCAAAATACAACTGTTTATTTGGAATAATTCATTTCCGCGGATTCAACCATTTGAACTTATTCAGGTTTTTAGCTAAAAATTTACCAATTTAATTGTTCATTCAGCTGAAAATTAAACTACTTTGCAGGAAGTGGGTCCAATTTTTCTAAAATTATACTGTTTAGTAGAAAATGAACCTTCTTCTAAAAACCCATACTTATTGGTACAAAATTAAATCGCTCTTTTTGGCATAGAAATTCAACATTCTGGGAGACAATCCAACCCTTTGGTTCAAAATGTTGATGATCATAACCGATTTTTTTTAGGTTTGATTCGCGATCGTAAGAAATCCCAGGACATTCTCAGGTTTTTTAAGGTTTTCAGGTCAAATCGCTAGCCCGGCATATTTTCCTGTCATTCGGATACTGTTGCAGAAAAAATGATAATTTTAGACTTTTCGCGCAACTAGTTGCTTTTTCCAAGTGCATCGATGTTCTCAAATTATGTTTCCGATGTAATAGTTTTTTGTAATAAATACTTTTTTCACCAAGAACCAAATTTTTTTGTTGCGTTCAACCGTACTTGGTAAAATATATTTCCTTGCCTTAAAAAGGTAATCGTTTTCGAATTTATGTTTCCCAACTTTCACAGTACGGGTTTTCCGAAAAAATTTGATAATTAATTTTATGTATCGTCTATGTGAATCTGAAGGGAAATTTTTTGAACAAAAATCCAATTCTTTTAAGGAATTGATTTTCTTTTTCAGGAAGCACAAACACGAACTTTATATATGAAAAAATGTAATAGTTAAATTTCCAGTTGAGAATAAATAAAAGAATTGCAGAAAATGGATAGTCATGGTAATAATAATTATTATTATCAATAAATCAAATTTATGAAGAACATTCTTTACCTCTGATTACTGTCACAGTTGTTAAGTATCATGATTTATATTTTGGCTCGAATATCAGTCGGAAATCATTCCAAACATTTATTGTAAATATTTGGTATGTGATAAAATGTTTTTTCTCTAATTGAAATTTGTTCAACATAATGACAATCCTAATATTTGTACCTATTGAAAGTATGTTCGAAAGTTGTGCTTGTGATATATTTCATTCGTATCAAACATTTGAAACACTTCCGACATACTCAAACAATAAACAAATTAAAGCTGATAAAATTTAATACTCTTTTGTCCCATGGTTCTGTGTAATTCTGTAATTAATAATTTTTCACCTTCTCCACACTCAATGATTTTCACAAAATTGGATGGAAACAATGTTTTTTCAATGTTTAAAAAATATCTGACAACACATTAGGCCATGCAGTTTACAGGAAACCTACTCATATGTACGAACAGATACCTAATAATACCCCCCCCCCCCCCCACTAGCCATATCAAATGCAGACGGTCATCAAATCCCTCGTTCACAGAGCTGTTTTCATAACTCATAAAGGTGACATACAAAAAAAATTACAGAACGTTACGTAAACCCTAAAGAAAAACGATAACGTAAAAAGGAAGATTGATAGAAAAATCAGGGATAACACTATAAAAAAAATAATCTGCCCGCTGCGCGGGAACATCCTCATCGCTCGCTTCGCGCGCGGCTCGTAGGTTTGAGCGCACCTGGGTCGCGCGTCTTTTGGATCTCGCGCTTCGCGCTCGACTTTTGTACCTCCCTACAGTTGTATAAAAAGCTTGTGAGACTCAAAAACGAAATGTCGACTACTTTAATTTGATGCGTGTGAGTTCTCTCTTGTTAAAGCTTCTCCGTCTTTAACGAACACATTCTCATCGCGTGTCTCGTGCTGCGCACTCGATCAAAAATTGTGCAAAACGCTAGAGAAGTTTTGTTGCCTAAGTTTTTTTCATATGCTTCGTAGTTTTTCTAGAAATTCAATTTTTCAATTTTTAATTTTACTTTTCACGGTTGGAACGAGGACTACGCGTCCAATGGGAAATATTCAAACAAATTTACAGATATTTTTCGGGTGAACAACTTTTCTTTATCAATCTTCTGTATTAGCTTTAGTCATTTTTTCAAGAATATTATCATTCAATTTTTATAGTTATTTTTTCTGATTGAAATAAAAACTACAAATCCAGTTAAAGAAGTTGATAACACAGTTAAAGATATTTTCCTGGTAAAGAACTTGCGTATATTCGATTTTTCCTAATATTGTGTCAATTGTACAAAAATCCATTTTCTTCATTTTTATATGCTTTTTTATAAATGGAGCAAAAACTAGGGTGAGTGACCCAGTGAATGAACACTTAAGGAAATCACTGATTACAACTTGTCCATTTCACATTATATTAATTGATTATTCTTACAAAACTTTTGAAAATAGATTCTTAAGAGTTCTTTCATAATCCGATATTCAACTTTTGTTTTTACCAAAAAACTTTATGAAGAATAATTAGATTGTGCCAAATTAACGAAAAACCCATTGAATGAAAACTGTGAGCCAATGAATGAACAGTAGAGTACCAGTGAATGAACACTGTAAACACTACAAATTAGAAGTAGGATTTAGGTATGAAATCACATAAGTACATAACAAAATGAGCAATTAATTAATGTGAAACATTAGAAAGCGATGCGAAATTCATTAAATATATTATTTCAATGAAAACCGCAAGACATTTAGATATAAAGAAAGGAGGGAATAAAAAAGTTGAACACCGAACTAGATTAACTTTTCCTAATTTTATATTGCAAAAATTTATTATTTAAACATTTCTATTTCTCTTAAAAATAAATAACTCTTACCTAGTGACTACAATAGAAGACTGCGATTTTTAGGACACATATAACAGTTGTAATACAACACCTTACTATGTTGCTTTAGATTAAATTAGCAAATACAATCATGAATGGCAGTGTTGTAAAAATGGAAATTCTTCAAACATTTTTACAGATATATTGACTAGTATCTACGTAGTAGTACCTAGGACGAATCAATGTTTTTTTTATAGTTAAAGAACGTTTTCTAGAATAAAGAAAATTTATGAACGAACATCTACATTGTTTTAAAATTCCTCATGTAAAAACTATCTTTTTCATGACCAGTCATTTTGATTTATGGCCATGTTAAACTTACCCGATTCCTACCTTAACGACGTCTTTTTTTGCGACAACTCACGCCTACACCGAAATAGATATCGAGTTGATATTTTGAGAAAAGCCTTAGAAAACAATAAACTACGTTTGTATACAACGTTCTCTTCGAAATTTTCAAAAAAAAATTTGTTTGCGATTTTTTTTTCAAAATTTTGCACCAAATGTTGTATAAAAACTTTTTTTCACTCTTTTTCATAATTGTTTTGGCTCTAAGCTTTTTGTTTACTATTTTTAGGAGATTCTGAATATGACGTTTTTTTTGGAAATATCTGCAAAAAAAAGATATAGTCATAAATTTATTTTTTACCAGTATTTTTGAGTAAATATTATCATGGAACAGTAAGTTAAATTACTAAAATGCAGAAAAAGTATTAAATTTCTAACCTCAAAGCTGCCTTACCACTAATTAAGTTCCAACGTGCTTTTTTGATGTTCTGACCGCAAAAATTTACGCTTAAACTATAACTATTCATAGTTTATATTTATATTTATAGCTTCGATATTTATAGTCACATTAATTGGGAAAACTTATTTATATGTAACGAAACAACAGCCAAGTCTCCGTGACCCGCTATTCATCCACTGGACTTGCGGGTTGACAGTTTTGCTCTAATAAATGAACGCAACCTACTTTTTGTGAAAACCCTCATTGGGAATTGAATAATAAAATCGTACAACTGTAACAGCACAACTTTGATGCAGAAAATGTAAAGAATTTTTTTGTAAAAGCAGTGTAAACAAGGAGTTTCTCAGGGACGTACCTTATAGTGGTCGACGACTTTCTTACCATCACTCACCATAATCGATGATCCTTCACATTCAATAAATTTTTGAAATTATTTACAGAGATTTACTGCAACGAATTGTGTATCAAACTCTTCAAAATAACTTGAAGATTTGAAATAAATAGAAAATCATGAAGACTAACTTTGAAAGGCTTTATGTATACATTTTTCGCATTATAGTGTTCATTCACTGGTGACTGTTCAGCGGCTGGATCACTCGTTCTACGTGTCCTATAAAAAAGTTACCTTTACCGAATTTGTAAATCTCTTCTTGGTGCACAATTTTATTTAGTTTATATTTCACTGAACCTCGCATAGTTTGACCAGAAAATGAATCTTTATATTTTCCATTATTTTTCGGGCGACTAAAATTTGAATTTCCGATTTTTTGAGAAAACTCGAAAGAAAAGTATAAACGAAAATGAGAATTTTTAGCCAAATGAGGAATTTTGGATCAAAAATAAAAGAGGGGTGGGTAGGTAGAAGGTAAAAAGTGAAACAATTTATCCTATTAATTCCTTTGATAAACCAAAATTGTCAAAGTCGTGGCATTTTCAAAATTCGAAAATATAAACACAAATGAGCATTTTTAGCCAAACCACGAAGATACGGAAAAAAGTTTGAAAAAAATGTATCTTTTTGGGAGCCCTCCAGGATGATCTTTACGAATTTTCGAGTTAATCGAAAAAAAGAAAATTCTAATTTAAGTCGCACAAAAAAAAATGAAGAATAGAAAGATTGATTTTTTGGTCAAACTATGCAAGCTACGGGAAAATATATATAATCTAAACTTGTGCACCAAAAAAAGATCTACAAATGTGGTAAAATTAATTTTTTGATAGGACAAGTGGTTTTTGCTTCATTTATGAAAAGTCATAAAATGGATTCATTTCAATCAGGAAAAATAACCATAAAAATCAAACAATACAATTTTTGGAAAAAATGACTAAGGCTTACACACAAGAACGATAGAGAAAAAATATTCACCTGAAGAATATCTGTAAATTTGTTATAATTTTCCCCATTGGACGCGTAGTTTATGTTTCAATCGTAAAAAATAAAATTAAAAACTGGAAAACTGAATTTCTAGAAAAACTACACAACATGTGAACCAACTTTGGCAGGAAAACTTCTCTACCGCTTTGAACCTACTTTGATCGAGGGCGCAGCACGAGACACGCGATGAGAATGTATTCGTTAAAGCCAGAGGAGCTTCAACAAAAGAACATTTACGCCCATTATATTAAAGTATAAGCAGTCGACATTTCGCTTTTGAGTTTCACAAGCTCTATATAAAATTGTAGGGAAGTACAAAAGCCGAGCACGTAGCGTGAGGTAAATTTATACCCGAGCACGGAGCGCGAGGTGAGATCACCATCGAGCGCGAAGCGTGAGATCCGAGAAACGCATACGCTTGGCGCACTCAAACTTGCGAGCAAAGCGAGCCGCACACGACGAGAATGTGCCCTCGAAGCTGACAGTTTTTTTTTCATCATTTTTTGTGCGATCAAAATGGGAATTTTCGATTTTTTGAAAAAATTCAGAAAGTTGTATCCATGATCTTGTAGGGCTTCCAAGAAGAAATATTTTTCCTCTCTGACATTCTTTTCAACCCTGCGTTATTTGGCTAAAAATTCTCATTTTCTTTTATATGTTTGAATTTTAAAAATACCATATATCGGTATAAGGAGGTCTCGAAACGTGAAGATTTCATTAATTCCGCGAAAGTCAATTTTCACATAAAATCATTCATCATCGATTTTTTCATTATGATAAGAATGCAACAAGTCAGCACAACCAACTAAAGGAAGAAAGAAACAAGCGACCAACATCCTACCCTATGCCCAAGGTTTCACATAACAGATAGGAAGAATTATCAACAAACACGACATCCAAACTACAGTAAAACCTCGATAATTCGAACCTCTATAATTCAAATTTTTGATAATTCGAACTTTTTTTCGACCCGGCTGAAACCTGATGTTTCCCATGGTAATATTTCTCGATAATTCGAAGTTCGATAACTTAAATTGCTTGATAATTCGAAGAGGATTGTATGTCCCGCCGTGATGATAGCCTCTCTAGTTCGAAATACAGCAATGACTAAGTAACAACTGCGACGAACTTATATTCATAACTTAGGCGGTTGCATGTGATTGGTCCGTTGCGAATGGTGGGGG